>JAQGAK010003116.1:0-16468 GCA_034696945.1 Lipothrix lubbocki
TTTATACGGGAAGCAAAATCCCGCTGTTGCTATGGAAACCTCTACTGCTCATGAGTCTTATTGTTGTAATGTTGTAGGAAGAGGAAATATTCACAGTTACTACCGCATAAGTGTCTTTGCATATGCTAAAATAAACGGGATAGTCACTTTTGCATTCCGAACTTTAAAAATAATACGAGGAAGCTGTAGTCATTTTTATTGCGTATTTTAGCAACTGTGTGGAGATAGTCATATTTGCCTTTTCAACAAAGATTTACATTCTTTTCTCAAACAAACATACCTGTACATATGCATTGATTAAATTTCTAAATTTACAGCGGTGATGATGCGGCTGATTGGGTTTGACTAAGTTCAGTAGTAAACAACAAATAATAATAAAGCATATAGGAAGAGAGATTTCTAGGATTTTAAAAATTCTATTCGAGTTTTTTAACACAAGGGTGATGAAGTGATGATTAAAGTGAGAACTACGTATGTATTTATACAATCCATAATGTTATATCGTGGGAGGGGGAGAAATATTGGGGTAAACAGGTTCGAACGCAACCACTTCTGGTGGAATCTGGGATGCTTTATTTATTGGAGGATGTTTTCATTGTGGTTAAATGCTGGTGGGAATTCCTGGACTTGTGTTTGATGATGATGACGTTTGTAGAGGTTTCTATTCAGGGATTTTGATGATGTGCTGATGAACTCACAGCACACCTTCATAAAGTTTGTCTCTCATTCTTGACATGGTTACCGCCTTTGTTGTGGCAAGTTTTGGGATTTTCACCTATCTATATGTATTTATTAAAATTCAATTTGTAATTTCGAAGTTTTTGTTCTATGGTTTGAACTTATTTTTCGTTTAAAATTTTTTAAAATTTTTAATTAACTTTTAAATCAATTTTAGCATTAACTTTACATTTCCCCCAGCATGTTTATACACGTTTTGCTTTCATTTTTTCATTTTGCTACCAATTTTCTATTGTCTTGGCTATGCCTTCCTTTCAATTTCTCCCTATTATTTATATTTTGCCGTAAATTTTGAGGCTATCTCTAACGCATGTGTTAACGAAGTATGGTTTAAAAACACAGGTGGTTTTAGAGTCGCGAAAGAACTCTTGTTCTGTGCTAAGGGGAAAGTGCAGAAGGAAAAGTGTTTTATGGGGTGAAAGTCACAGATGTGCGATGTCACTTTGAGGATCTTCCATGCGGTCGTAACTTCAACCCTTCTAACATACATTTCCTATTTGGGGTTAACCCACAAGAAAGAAGTTGAAATCTTCCTGACACTATTTCTGAAACGACTATAGAACTATGCAAAAGAAATAATACCCCAGCAGCCTGAATGTATATAAATGTACATTGAAGCTATGAAGTAATTGGAATCGCTAACGGTAACGGTAATATAGAAAGAATTTGTGAAGAAGCTGGAATAATTGAAGAAAGAATAACTAAAATTTATGAAGAACAAAGCAGGAACTGATAACTCGCAATCACATTTTGCCTTTTAACACAATACTATAACAAAGAAACTGGAGAAAACAATATTGAAGTGAGTGTCGTCGTTTTAAAGGCAAGCATAACTATCTGCACAGTTGCTAAAAAGCAATAAGAATTTCTACGGTACTACAAGATATTTCACAAATATCCAAATTCAAAACTGACTATCCCGTTTAAAAGCATGGCCTCTGTGTTTACACTGTCATGAGTATAGCGGATTTATACGGGAAGCAAAATCCCGCTGTTGCTATGGAAACCTTTACTGCTGATGAGTCTTATTGTTGTAATGTTGTAGAAAGGGGAAATATTCACAGTGACTACCGCATAAGTGTCTTTGCA
Organism: Lipothrix lubbocki; assembly: GCA_034696945.1. Taxonomy (NCBI): domain Eukaryota; kingdom Metazoa; phylum Arthropoda; class Collembola; order Symphypleona; family Sminthuridae; genus Lipothrix; species Lipothrix lubbocki. The sequence goes on from JAQGAK010003116.1 coordinate 1,828, forward strand.
TATGCTGAAATAAACGGGATAGTCACTTTTGCATTCTGAACTTGAAAAATAATACGAGGAAGCTGTAGTCATTCTTATTGCATTTTAGCAACTATGTGCAGAGATAGTTATATTTGCTTTTTCAATGGAGACACATATGCAATTTTAATGATTATTTGACTTTTCATCGTGAGGTATTCCTCCACCTTTATTTACTTTTCTCCGCATCTAATCGTAAGTATCTGTATGTATATTATGTACATGTTTTCATATATATTTCCCAAGCCTTTATATCTCATTTATAGCAGTAAATAAAGCTATGAGCACACAAAGTGCGTATTTACTTTCAAAGAAGAAATCATAAGTAAAATAAAGGAAGGGCTCACCTCCGAATTGATGTACAAACAACAAGAATCTCCAGGTTAGTTATTATTAGTAGTGGATTGGTAAAGCAGATCAGGGTTCAGTTTTCAGCTTCGGGAGAGCAATTACGATTTTTAATGATGCTCGTGAGTTGTGTGTGGGTGAAGCCTTTTAAACTATACTGCTGCATATTATGCACTGTGATGCTATAAAATATGGAACTCCTTTGATTTTTATTGACATCTCTCCTTTTAGACGCTTTTTCGGTCGTGTTCCTTTTTCCTTCCAGAAATATCAATTTTCTCACATGAGCAAGAATTCAAGTTGTTATGCCTCTATGGTCATATAAATTGCATGTGTACGGAAATGGAAAATAATCATCATCACGGTGCTTTTTCAAATCAGAGGAGGACGTGAAATATTAAAAATGAGGACGTGTGGGCATAGGTGTTTGGTTTTTATTCAAATATTGTGGGAGTGTGAAATTCACGATCAGTGCTGACAACACATCAAAAGGTAATATAATCCCATATTAATATTTATTTGTTTTTTTTTATATAGAGTAAACTTGTATTTACTCCAGGATTTTTATATACAAATTTATATATTAAGCCGAAATGAGATTTATATAATTTTCTCATACTCTTTTTCTCATTCCACCGTCCCCTCTTGTTGATGACTGAACTATGTATGTATGTACTGTATATAGGGCAAGAAGGACATCAAATAAAAAAGTGCCTTTTTATTTTTCCTTTAAGGTTTCTTTTCTTCCCTCATTCATACCTTGTTACGGGAAATTTACTCGCACCGTCGGCGGTGAGATTTGTTTTCACAGTCAACTTCTCCCCTTTATAAAACCATTTCCAAAGGGTCGGACGGCTTCATTTTGTCGTGGAGTATAGGTCGTAATGAGGACAGGAAATTTAATTTACAAATCAAACGGTTTCACACTTTGGTTCTCTGGACTGAATATACATGAAATACACATATTCAGTATTTTCTTGAATTATTTTCTTTTTTTTCTTATATGATTTTTTATATTTTTCTATATATTTTCTATATATTTTCTATATATTTTCTTATATGAATTTCTATATTTTTATATATTTTCCTATTTGATTTTCTAGGGTTTTTTCATTGATTTTCTGGATTGTTTATTGATTTTCTTACATAATTTGATAAATTTCCAGGAATTCTTCTAGATTATTTTCTAGATTTTCGTATGGATATTCTTCGTTATTTTATAAATTTCCCTGAATTCATCTATACAATTTTCAATTTATTTTACACACTGAAATACTTTCATATGCTCATCATAGCCTTACACTAAATTTATATGAGAAAGTTTGAGGACTGACGTTCCCGGGGTTGCTCTTTTCCGGCCGGAGTTTCGATTTGTTATATTGTCCTAAAGGAGAGGCGATGATGAGGAAGGCATCGGAGGGGAAATTAAACAAGTTTTCTCCTCCTCCCCGGTCCTGATAGAGAAAACAACGGTATAAAAGCTATAAACAAGAAGAGCGTGGGAAACTTTTTGGAAGGAAGGAGCAGGAATCAGTGGAAATTCTCCAGGAGTCAAATTGTGGAGGAAATTCGGCGTAAACTTTCCTCAACTTGTATTTCCTTCGCAGCAGTGAACTACATTTGTACGTAAAAAGGTGTAAAAGTTTGTATGCACTATGCATGCCTATAGTTGATTTGCTGAATGTTTTGCCTTTCGTTTGCTTGGCTTACCTTATTTTTTACGCTTTGATGCTCATCATCGTTTTTGAGTTGAGAGCTTGAAATTTTTTGTTTTTTGGGGCCAATATTATTTTTGGTTTTGGTTAGGTTCAAAAGGTTTTTTGTTTCGGAGGAGCCAAATAACCACTGGTCGTGCTCATTTCTCGTGGAATTTTAGAATACTTTTTGAAAGGTTTTGACAATATTTTTTAAATATTTTGTTGTAACTAATTTGTATAATTTTCTGTAATATTTTAAAATAGCGCGCTAACTTTATTCAATTTTTTAATAGCGATTTTACCTCTGTTAATTATTAATGGCGCAATTGTTATAAAACAATTTTTAATATTATTTTCTTAGTTTATGATTTATTTAGTAATTTATTTTTTTATTCTATTTAAATAGACATCTTATTTTGTCTTTACTGACTTTGAATCTTAACCTGCTTCACAACGAAATACATGCAAAAATTCACTGAACGGCTACGAAATTCAACAAATTTTCAAGTAATTACAATCCCCAAATTTCACTGTTGCGTAAACTTGTTCGTACATAGTTTCTTACATTTAAACATTCATTTAAACTTCTGTGTAAAACAGTTTGAAACAAGATTTTTTCCAAGTAAAATATTTCCTAATCAAAATGTCTAAAATTTAAAAACATCCCTTGAAATATCTACGAAAGTTCTTCTTTTTCATGAAAATTGCATGTATGTACATATAACTTCAACTTGGAGGTTGATTGTCAGAAGAGGAACATGCGAGGAGTAGATTTGACTTTGTAAATGGATTCCAATTCCAGAACCTTTGACTTGTTCCTTGGCAAGGAGATTCAATAAAGTTGAAAAGCCTCTCTTTCCCAGCCCAGCAAGGGACGAAATTGGAAATGTGTGCTATATGTGTAACATTCCTCTGGAATTTGTAAAGGGAATTCAATTGTCATTTAAAATGAAAAGCTTGTTTGTACGCTGAATTTGGTCTATTTTGTAAAAAGACTCCCATGGATAATTTTTTTCCCCGTACAAGGGAAAAACCAAAAGCGGTGCGGGGATTTCCAAGAAAAGTAATTGAAAGCATTGGGATTTTAATGAAAACATTCATTTAAACTTTTTTTTCCTAATGGAAGTCTATTGCTTTCGTAGCATTTCATTTGATGAACACACATAGGTTTATTCCACAAAAGTCATTATTTTTCTTACGTTCCGAAATTGGACGAAATGAATTTTTGGGTTTTTTTAAACCTAAAATTACGTAAACATTGGAAGGCATTTTAAATCTAGCAACATGAGCAGCGGCAGAGACAGCGGAAGGATAAAACGCTTTGGATTAACGAAAAGTTTTTTTGGAGGAGAAAAATTGAACCAGGATGAATTGGTGGATTTGTCTGGAGAAGGAATAGAAATACAGAAATAGGTTAAAATAGCAGGTAAACATTTATCAGGAAGGATTAAATTTATATAAGCTACTACTACTCTCTGTAGTTTTAAGAAGAGCTTGATCAGACCCAAGTCAATATTTGTGAGGCTATGGAAATAATGCACCAAGATTTAATTCCCGGGGTAGAAAATCCCCAACGGGTTTCTTTGAAGTATGCTTAACCTTCTGTCTTTTCTTTGCAAACATTTCAAAAACTCTGAGCAGCAGCAGCAGCAAAAGATCCATCCTTTCTTGCACGTATATTTTAGATGTTGTCATTCCTGTTCTCAACCTAAAGAATTTTCAGTATGAGCAAAAGGATTTTATTTTATGAAATTAAAATATTGTTTGAATACTTGGGAAATTTTTGATTTTAGCAACGGCCAACGGCGGCGGTTATTGTAAATGCCGCTCTTCGGGCTGCTTTAGTTTTTTCATATTATTATATGCACACCCTACGTGTAGGATTATGGATGAAGCGCCCGAATTCATTTGAAATCTTTCCCATCCTCCTGTCTCTTCCAGGACGGTCGTTTTCATAGGTGTACTCTCTTTTTGGTATTTATGACAGCATGGTTAAGGGGCGTTCAGAAGTTTCGTCTTTGCAGTTTTGTTTCGAATACAATATGGTATTTATTTTTTTAAATTCATTTAAAAATAGTAAAAATATTAATGCGAAAATTATGTATTGCTAATTTTATTTTTGTAACTTCGACGCCACTCGCACTCCTTCCTGCAGGTTTCAGCTTTACAGTACATGCAGTTCGAACACAAGTTACGGCGAGGTAATATTTGTAGTGCAAAACAATCTTGGCATTACTCACTTTAATTTGTCTTTCCTTAATTTTACATTGATAGCACAAATATACGTTACATTGATTTTACATTTTTTTCATTCATTTTAGTAAGGTTTTTTATTTCAATAAGTTAAGTACATACGTAGTTCTTTTTGGAAATTTATTTGATAAAATTCAACGCCATTGCCGTTTTTATAGTCGGTGGTATTGTATTAGGTTTAAATAGAGTCCTATTGTAAGTTACGTAAGCAAAATAATCTAATGTATGTAGGTACTATTTGTTTTAAGTTTTAGTTAAGTTTTCTATTGCATATTCATTTATTTTATTTCGTTGCTATTTATTTTTATTTTGGATTGATTTTATTTTTCGTATATTATAATTTTAATTTATTTGTTAATTTGTATTAATTTTCTTTAATAAAGGAAAGCAAGCTTCCTAAAGATTTAACACATTACCCAACGCTATTCTTGCATCGCCCCACTCCATGGAGGACAGACCTTGCCCTGCCAGGCAATATTTTTAACACAGCCCAGTCCTTCCTGCTGCTAGAACTGGTGTCATAGAGTCGGGATCATAGTACTTAATACATATATCAGTATCCCAGAGCTCTGTGGAGAACATCAAGTGCATCCAACTCTCCTGCTGACCGACTTGCTCAAGAAGAATTCACATTTGTTATTACTCCAACCTGCCGTCATCTTCAACTGTTTACATAACTTTTCAATCACAGCTGTTTTACGCTATATTTTTCCAATTTACCTCATCAATCATCCACAAGAAAGGAGAAGAGAGTGGGAGCGGGGGAGAAAGAAGAGCGCTATAGATGTAGAGAATCGAGAATAGAGAAGGTAAAGAGGATGGGGAGACAAGCACCGTGGAGAAAGTATCTTCCCTGTGGAGTACATCAGCATGTACATTAAATATACATACTGACTGACAGATCTTCCCCGTAGTAGAGAGAAGTTTTTAAATATCCGTCCATTGAAAATTCATTCTCTTCTAAGGGAACTCAAGGATCTACCCCATGAAAAATACATACACACATGACATGATTTTCCCAAGTGAAAGCACAACTGTAATATCTAAAACTATCTCCCCCGTGGAGTATCCACAGCTTGGCCATTCGGGAGTGAAAGCTCAACTCGAAGCAAAAGGTGATACCATATGCACAAAAGTTTCTTCGACGATTTTCCACCAAAGTTTAGAGACGTTTAGAGCACGGCACACAGCAAAGCTTCCAGCGCCGAGGGAAAGATTAAAGAATGAAATTTTCACCGTGAATATTTTATTACGTCACTCCAAAAATCCCTTGGAATGTACAGAAATATACACAGATTTTACCCAAAAATTGTATTTTCTACAGAAATATGAAACTGCCGACCTATTATCTTATTTATAAACAAAATTATTTAAATAATAAATTTAAAATAAAACATTTTTTAACTAAAAATAATAAATACTAATTTGTTTTTAATTAATTCAGTATAGCAAGATCGTAAATTTTAATATTTTTTTAGTTCTTTGAATTTGTAATAATAGAGAATTTGAATCTCCTCACGTTGTACGCATTTTCATGGGAATTTGAGCAACATCTTGAACTTAAGCGTAAACACACAATGAATATTATGAATTCGTTGCGTAATTTAATAACGCACAAGAAATGGTTTTCCCACGATCCTCAAAAATTCATAGAAATTCATTCGTCATTTAATAAATGTTACCCGCGTGGAAAATTCCCCTAAAGAAGGAACATTATCCGCAATGATTCACTTGGCTGTGCAATTCCTTGGGCTTAATAAGCCTTTCACTGTATTCATTTTCAAGATGAAGACACCAAGACCAAATCTAAAAGTAGAGAGTATGTAAGTCTTTTGTTTCTTTTGTGTTGAACACAAGTGGAATAGTGGAACAAGTTGCTTTTTGAGGGAGGTGTGAACTAATTGAGCTTTTGTGTGACGGAAGTTTCTTTTTAGACAGGAGGACAATGTATTCTATAGAAGACTTTTCCTCACCACCACCCGCCATAGGATTTCACCAGAGAATTTGCGTCTCATTCAGCTTTTCCTTGTACATATCAAAATTGGTTTCAAGGGCTAGAGCAGACACAATTTATTCATTCTTTTGTTCATTGAAGAATTCACGTACCGACAGTCGACATACCTATGTAATATTTGTAATGAGGAGGGGAATATTATATTACCAAGCGGGCTTATATGCTATACTACCGATTGTAAGGGCTTCTGCTAAATCGATCGTAATAAATCCTTATTATTATTATATGCTATACTGTACATACTTAATTATTACTATTATTAAATTTTGCATTGCAATAGATGTGGAAGTAATTATTGTATTTGCTTAAAATTTTATCAAATTAAAAAACCTGAATATAAATTGTAATAGTTAGATTAACCACTATTTAATTTACCACTTTAATTTTTGCTCAATTTAAGAACACTTGTTTCGGCGCCGTTTAAAATAATTGTATGACAGGTACAAGTTTTTCAAGATGGGCCTGTCGTCTACCTTCAAATGTTGTAGTGAGGAAAAACATTTTTATTTTAACATTTTGTTTTGTGCACCTTTGCAGACTGCAATAATGTATATTTCATGCTTAACATCAACAAATCATTATGAGAACCCTTTAAGAATTTCGATACATTCTTTAGGGTTGAAAGATTCTATTTAAAAAAAAATAATGAGAAACAAAATCAATTTTAAATCAAGCAGCTCTATTTAAACCTTAAATTAAAGATTATATTTAAAGTAAAATTTGCGGATGACTTATCCTTCCGATTAGAATAATCATAATAATGCGAATTTATTTTAATTTGTAATATTGATTTCATTTTATGTTTTATAAAAAGAAAAATTGAGAAAATTAATGAATTAAAAAATATAAAAGGACGACATATTCCACGATAAATCCGCAACCATCTAAACTCCATGCCTACCATCTACCGTGTATCACGTAGAACATTGTCTCAAATTTAATGTCGGAATCAGTAGAGAGCACTAAGGTCAGATCATCTAATGTGTTGCTAGAAATGTGATCTAATCTACTATTAAGGTTACTGAAGCTACGTCTGGGGGACAATGCGACATTTTTGGAGGATTTTTAAAAGCTCTGAACGTCTGAACTTCGGAAAACCATGAAAAAAATGAGAAAACGCGCTTTATAAAAGAATAATATAATTACATAATTGGTAAAAATAAATAAACTATTATATATTTAATAGTTTTAAAATAAATTAATATTATGGAATGTCTTAGATATGAATTAAGAATAAGAAACTGTCCAAGTCCAAGTCGCCATTTAAAAAAAATCATTTTAGGGGGGAAAACTCAAGGTTTCCCGCCGTTTTGATTGTTGGGAGTTTGGGTGGGAGTAGGAATCGATGGAAAAATGTCATTGTTGTCGACATATTGTTGATATGTTTATGGTTTATATGTTGTGTTAACACTTAACATTTGGTGCAATAAATAAAATGATTTCATTGCGCCATTTTGTACGTTGTTCCATTCTAAAAACTTCCAACCAAAACATCGTAAATATTGTAAATAATGCTGTCGTGCTTCCTGGTTCGTCCATAATAAGCCAATAATAATTGATAAAGCGACATTTTATTTATTTATTAAACATTGTGATTGTTGTTGAATATGTTGAACTTGTATGTAAATGTAATGTAAGTACATATATGTCAGTGTTGTAAAAATGAACAATGAATTGATTTTCCTGCAGACGAATGTGTGGTGTCAGTCAATTTCACACTTTTCGGGTCGTCGAGGTCGAAGATTCCTTATGTGTTGTTTACGGGACGGGATACGGGAACACCAAGATATTAATTGTTGTATAGGTTGAGTGAGTCACAATTTAATTGATTAATTTGTTAATTGTTGCTCTAGTCTTATAGTAAGCATTCGTATTGTCGGCATTGTTTTGCTGTTTAATTATTTATGATTTCATTTATTTATTGAATTTTAATGTTTTGACTAAATTTTGTTTGGCATTTCATTTGTTGAATATTCCCTTGGGTTGATTATTTTGTTTCTAATTTATATTTTGTTGATAATAGTGTTTTGACATTGCAAATATTTTAATTGATTTTTTAGGTCATTTTCTTATTGGGTCTAGTCTATAGATTGACTGCTTACTGTTCTAAAGTATAAATAAAAGGGAGAAGAATCATGGAAGACTTCTGTAAGTAAAGAGTTTGTTAATTAATATATTTATTAAATAATTATTTGTACATTTGTAACGCTTGTAAATTGTCTAAAATAATATTACGGTATTATTTAAATGAATTTTCTTGCAAAATTGCAGCTTCTGTGGACTTGAATAATTACTCATGCAACAACTTCGTTCAGTATCCCCTGGGGATGGGGAATGGGAATAATTTCGAACTGAACAAGCAGTCATTCGGCTACCCGACGACGTCCACTGCCCTCATTACTCCGACGTCTCTGATGAACTTATTTAGTTCATTTGGGAATGTCATTCCGACCCGAGGTCTTGGTCAAAATTCCGGTTCATTCGGTTACGTCAGTCAGAATCAGAATGAGCAGCAGCAACCTTCAGTGAACCATGCACATGATGACAGTAATAATTATTGCGGTAGTGGTGGTTCCTTCATTGAGGGAGACAACTTCGGATTTGGACCTTCATCATCAACATACACCAGGGAGAGGGAAATGAATTCGAAGAATTTTGGGCGGGGTACTTATTACTGATTATGCTCACAAAAATAATTATGATGATGATTGATTACATATTTGATTAAGCTATTTCAGCTGTTAAATGTTAAAAAATTTTAACTTGACCTCATATTATACTGTCGGAGAATGTTTTTGATCTTGCATGCTTGCATCATATGTTGTTGTCGGAGAATTTGGTACATGATTGATCTCGAATTTTGTTCTTTTCGGAGAATTTAGTTTAGTTGATCGTGAATTTTGTTCCTTTCACAGAAATTGGTTTGGTTGATCTCGGCATTTGTTATGTTCGGAGAATTTGGTTTAGTTGATCTAGACATTTGTAGTTGTCGGAGAATTTTTGGGTCAATGGTATTTTTGTATTTGTTAAAGACCCTTTTTACGGAATATACGCAGTTATATTAATCGATGCCTCTGTATGTACTCAAGGACCGTCCAGCAACCGTGGATTTAACAACATCAGCAACAGAAGTAGGGGCTTCGGAATTAATCGAGGAAGAGGGAAGTGGATCAGAAATGATCGTATTAATTTAACGAATAGATCCGCCACCATCAGCATCACCGGCCTTCCTGGTAATGTGACCGAAGAGGAGATTGAACAGCATTTCGAAAGCATTGGGGCCATTGAGGTGAATGATTCTTTTCTTGGAAATACTTGAGAATTAATATTTTGGCATTAGTTCTATAGGTTGTCAAATAAACCAATATAAATATTTTATTTATTTATTATTGTGATTATACGTTTGTGTTGCAGAAAAACTTAATAAGCGGCACGTCAAAAATCTCCCTTCAATTCCGGGACGATGATACTGTTAACTGCACGCTGGTTTATTCCGATTTCGAATTCGCAAAAGATGCTGTGACTTATTTTAATGGTCAGCAGAGCCTGCTTTTATTAGTTCTATATTCTAAATATTCCTTTACAAAATCATAAATTGAAACCGTTATTTCGAAAGCGATTTAATTGTCTTGTTAATAATTCTAAATATTTCGAAATAAATGTAATATTATGCTCCAAATTAAGTTCCCGATTAAAATCCTTGCAGGCACCGACTTCAGCGGCAGTACAATTCAGGTATTTATGTCGGAAGGGAGTGATTTCCTTAATGACGACAGCTCCTGTAATCGGAGTTTCGATAATTATGGTGATCGACGTGGACCCAGCCGAGGCAATAATAGAGACGGCCCCATGAATGGAACTCGCAAAACAAATCAACTCCGTGAAAACCGAGAAGGGGACTGGTCATGTGCAATTCCTTCATGTGGCAACCGGAATTTTGCGTGGAGAACCGAATGCAACCTTTGTGGTGCTAGGAAAGGTAACACACGTAACAAGAGTAATTAATTATGAATTCCCTGGAGTTCAGTCACCCTGTTTGTTACTATTTGTTCTGTTACCCTAATGTTTATAAATAAGTTTATTTGCGTTAATCCATCTATTGTACTATTACTATATGATCGAATTTTATTGTGAACATTTTTTTTACAGAATCGGGGTTCGGTGTTAGTCGAGGATTCCCAGGTGAATGTTCTTTTCACACATTGTAAAGGATTCTAATTTTATATAGCCGATGAATGACTAAATAATCACTTTCATGTTTTTAAATCGGTGTTGATCCAGGTGGAGGTAGAGGCGGTGGTAAACCAGGTCGAGGAGGATATGGCCGAGGTGGAAATGCTGGTCGAGGACATCGTGGGGGACCTCGAGGAGGATTTAATAGAGGTGGATTTGGGGGTCCGATGCGATCAAGAGGGTGAACTTTTTTGTTTTTATTACTTAGAGCTGTCCCAATTCAGTAAAATTCTTTCACTAATGTTTGTTTTTGAAGTGTTACATCCGTGACATAAATCCTTTTTTTGTTTTTTCTTTCAGAATGCGCAACAGACCCCGTCCTTACTAATACTTCCGTCTGTCGTGTATTCAATGCCTGAGCTTAAACTTGTCTAACTTAGTAAACGAAAGCTTAATGTAGTAAACAAAACTAAGAGTTAAAGTATAGATGTACATTATTAAGAGATGTTTGACCTTAGTATAAAGAAAATCAAGGAGTTCAATATTCAGCATTTAAGCTGGACTAGCTGGATACTTGTTGTGTTTCGTTTCGTATGTTTCTTAATCATTATAATAAATAGGACTTGTTACAATTTGCTGTACAGCAGGAAAATTAAAATCAAGTATTAATTATCAAGAACTCCTTTTATTCCAGAAGTCGCACCTTTCCCGAAGTCAACATGTTTTGCTTACCGAATGACTCACGTGCTCAAGAGCTCACGTACCTAAAGTGCTTAATTATTGCGAAGTGCAAAATTGCATGTAAATACAATATTTTTTGTTAATTTTTGGTTATGTATTTCGTAGGGGTAATGCGTAAATAATTTTAATTCCCGTTAGTAAACAACCATTCAGCAAATTTACGGTACGAGGTCATGAATCACTTGAATGATATTAGCGCCGTCATTCCTTTTCGTGCGGAAAGTTAATATAGAATTGTTTTTGCAAACGGGAACGTTACCCTCTTATAGTTCAATATAGGAAGCTTTAAATGTTTAAACTCTTTTTCAAGACCATCACTTCCTCGCGTCTTACGGGTGATTAGGTCTTTCAGATCCTGTGGAGTGGTATTAATCATTGCAGAGATACATACTAACTAAGTCAAGTTGGAGAATCTAAATTAATGCTTAGTTTTCCTTTCCCGAACCATAAAAGAGCAAAAGGTACAAGTGTAATAAGCAAGTATACATTAAGTAATGACTAAACAGACAACTCCAAGAAATACAAAACTTTTAAAATGGATTGAGGAAGCTCATCATCCCATCTGCGCTCTTTTCTTAGCAAGCAAATAATTCTCTATATCTTCGTTGAAGACGCAAATATAACTATCTCCACAGTTGCTACAATGCAATAAGAATGACTACAGCTCCTGAATATTATTTTTAAAGTTCAGAATGCAAAAGTGACTATCCCGTTTATTTGAGCATATTCAAAGACACTTATGCGGTAGTAAGTAGTAACTGTGAATATTTTCCCTTTCTACAACATGCAACAATAAGACTCATCAACATAATAGGTTTCTATAGCAACAGCGGGATTTTGCTTCCCGTAATAATGCGCTATACTGATGACAATGTAAACACAGAGGCCATGCTTTTAAACGACAAAGTCAGTTTTGCATTTGAATATTTGTGGAATATCTTGTAACTGCGGCCATTCTTATGCGTTTTATTGCAACTGTGCAGATAGTTATATTTGCCTCTTCAACAACAATGTACAGAATATGTATCCAGTAGTATGAGTGTAACGTATATGCTCTTCCTTTGTAACTGGGATGAGTAATACAAATCATTAATTTAATGTATCCTTGTACTTGGTCAAACTGAAGGAGCACTTCCCTATATGTTTATTTGATATGTTCTAGTTCGTTTCTATTTCAGCTGTCTGTGTTCATCCGCTAATTTATTGCAAAACAGCCAAATGATTCATCCGCCGGAATAAATAAAGTGTGATGAGAAGTTGAGAAACTATGTGAAAGTACTTTTTGGACTGGATCAAAAGTATATAATGACGCAGCTCGTAATACTATTAATAAAAATAATGTCTCAGATTTGTTACGACGGAAGTGTGGCCTGAGTATGACAAACACTTGAGACAGCAATTGATTGCTGTCATAAAAACTGAAGGGGCAGTTATACATCACTGGATCTCAAAGTCAGTTCTCTAACCGAACAAAGATTCAAATGAAATATTGTCAAAATGTGCACGACATTAATAATATATTGAAAAACCAATTACTAATGTAATTTAATATGTAATGTATGCAACATTTATGCATTTATATTTACTTCCTTTAGTTCTGTAGTTAACAGTAATTATTTTTTATTTATACAGTTGTAAGACTTCAATGTTGCTTGGAGTTTATTGTCATTTGTATGGGCTTTTCATAATAGTTAACTAAGGTGTTTAAAACGAAAAACTATTAGTTTTATTACTTTGTATTAAGTTTTGTATTAATTTTTGTATGAAGTTTTGTATTAATTTTTGTATTAATTTTTGTATTAATTTTTGTATTAATTTTTGTATTAAGTTTTGTATTAAGTTTTGTATTAATTTTTGTATTATTTTTTGTATTATTTTTTGTATTAAGTTTTGTATTAAGTTTTGTATTACATTTTGTATTAATTTTTGTATTATTTTTTGTATTAAGTTTTGTATTAAGTTTTGTATTACATTTTGTATTAATTTTTGTATTAATTTTTGTATAATTACGAAAAGTACGAAATTAATGCGCACGATGTTTATTTCTACAAGTGATGTGTCAACAATATTTATTTGCGATTGAAATCTTATATATTATGTTTCATCCAATGTCTAACGCACGATTAGTATTAAGATAACAAACATTACATACTGTTTACTGTTTAAGGAGATTTAGCTCACACGTGTTGTGTTAGAATATTTTCTAAACAGAGTCGAGAGGAATTTTGATCCCTCTTTTAACAGTTCTTGTCGCCTCTTCGTCTGCGGCTGCTGCTCATATATGTACATATAGTTTACACTCCAAAAGCCTCCTGATGGATGATTTTTTATTAAATTCGGTGTTTCCCGAACTGGGTCAGCATTCATGTAAACTGTGAAAAAAAAGAGTATTTTTACCGGTGGTGGTTGACGTTGTAGATTATTTTCCATTCTCGCATGGCAATGGAGCGCACTATTGTCAAATAAATGTGTTGCGTAATGAGGTTACAAGTACTGCTCTGTTTAACGTCCGTCGAATTTGTTGTGAGACAGTTTTTACGTACACGTATTTATGTATATCTCATTTTAAATTATTTAATAATACACATTTTATTATGTTGTAGTGTATGTGATTAATTAAGAAATACTATAGAAAACATTTTTACTTTTTGCACCCTGTATATTATTATTACAGCATTCCACTTGCAGCGTGAACGTTTATGGATATTTCGCAAGATTAAAATGTAAATTTAGGAAACTATTTATCTTGTGTGTTCATATAATTGTACTTTAGTGTTCATGTTGGGCCTACGATCCTAACGAGCCGTTACACCTTTAATGCCTATAGATGTCATTTGAATAAATTGTAATAAGTAAAAATACGTTTGGGACAAGGATTAGAGAGATAAAATTACTATTATTAGATTCTGTAATCTCCTCCAGCTTGAAATACTTTAGATACACCAACAATGGCTTTATTTGTGAATTCATGAATTAAGTCAAGGTAAAAGATTTTGTCTGCGATGCTTTAGAATAACTGCGTGACTGTTTACAAAATATAATTTATTAATGTATGTAAACATCCTTTATACCTATGTACATACACATGTTTCCAAAAAGTTCTAAAGATAAAGGTCCATATAAATAAGCAATGGAATTGTGGTTATCACTTCGTCGGTAAAACTTACATAGGTGCTAAAATTCGCAACGGTATATGGTTTAAATACGTTTTTAGTACCTTTTGAGTATTTAAATGGCATTTAAGCGATGGTTATTATCTGTCTGTAAATTTGCTCTACAACTAGAAAGATTGTTAGTGTAACTGATGCCAACGGCCATACCAGAGTTGTTCTCAAGTTCGAGTAATACGCGAGTATTTCGGGTCATGTTCAAGTTCGGGTCACGTTCGGGTCTATAT
>JAQGAK010003117.1:0-16463 GCA_034696945.1 Lipothrix lubbocki
CTACCGTTTCCGCAGGATTGTCAACCGTATAGTTACTCACATAAGAATTAATAAATAATTTTAAGTTTCAATTTTAATAATAACTAAAAAGTAATTAAAATCTACTTCAAAATTATACCAAATGGCTAACATCTTAATTCATTTTACAATGTGAAATACCGTAAATAGCATTTATATATGCAAGCACTATAGCTCTGAAGCTATTTGAACATCATCTATGATATACTGAGATCTTCTAATAAATACTGAATAGTTTATTTATATTGCTCCTAGCTATCAGGTTACATATCATAATGCTTTGAATGCAAGCTTAAAGCTCTAAAAGGGTTTAAATGTAAATTATGGGTTAAAGAGTACATCATTTTGATAGCGTTGAGCAAAATGGATAAATATACCGATGTGATAAGTACGCACGCTATTCAGGCCGGTAGCCTGTTTGCGATACCGCTTGGTGTCTAATCCACAAGTAAACTGAATTGAAGTACTGGAGATAGCTGTAATAGTAAGTTGCTCTAATGCATTACTATACATACTTGCCTTGAGCATATTTTAACATTGAAAAGATAATACCATAACAGAAGATGGATTTAATTTATGTCTTATAGGTACATACATGATAAAAGATTCATGCATCTATTTACTTTTACTTTCCAGTTATAATAATATAACAATATAAGTACAATCGTGTTAGCACACATTTTTTATGTGCTAGCTCACATGGATAATCATTATACAGGGATAAATTATAAACTTAAAGATCTAGTCAGAAATTAACCTACATATCATCAGTAAAGGTTCTTATAAAGTACCAATTTCAATGTTGAAGGGATAGATTTGGCTACTTGTGAATCCTTCGCCTGTATGTATGTTGAGGTGTAATATGTATGTATGTATATGTCCACGTGTAATGAATTTCCCAAGAATCACGCAGTGATTTCCGAGGAATAGATAACATATCATTAGCCTTAAGGTCATGAAATTGGCGCTGGACTCAGCTAACGAGACATATAACATATGTATTATCACTGTTGGGAAGCTCGGTGTGGCCACAAATATCATATGCTAATTTACTATATCAATCCATGTTTTCAACACAAATGTAATTCATTCTAATCAGACACTGCCGACGGATAACTGTGCTAAGTTCACTCGCTAACCTCACTTCGGCGACCGGTGCACATGACCTTGACCCGTCATCAGGATTTCACTCAGGGGATGCAATATGAGCTATAATGAGTGCGGGAATCTCATATTATAACATTATTAATAATGAATAAAATGTTTCGGAAACTGATTTTAGTGTTCATTAATTTAATACAGGAGCCTCAGTTGGTGTGCAGAACAGAGAGTAAAATGTTGATTTCACTTTCATTTTCCCCCTGAATTAACTCCTAAACATCAATCACGCGGAGAGTGCGAATTAAATAATCATTTTAATCAAAATTTCCTTTTTAGGAAACATTAATTCACATTGTTAATTACGTCCGAAATTACGTAATTTAAATTCTAAATTTAATTCTTTTGGAGTTCTTACGACTTGTGAACTGCTTACGTCTGCTTTGATAATAAATCTCTGTGCGACATTGTTTTAGGGTTAATACTCGTAGCTTGTACGTAATAGTAAATTAATAATAATGAAAATAAATCTGAAATTAATAAATATTCAGCTTATCCAGATTTATTCCCGCTAAGTGACGGAAATCAATTATTTTCGTCATGCCTAATCCATTTGTGCTTAACGTAATAAAATATTATTTCAACTATCTAATCCAAATTAAAAATCCCGAAACTCCTGCACACGCACAGTTAGTGGTAAATGAACTGCATAGTTCTATATTTACCTTTTATTATTATTGTAACGTAAAATGTGCTAGTTTCCGTCTTGATAACTGTGAACTATTTTGAGGCGTCATCGTACTAAGACGCTTATTAATTAAAAGTATATTTGATGACCTCACGAATGCCAACGTAACTTACGCTTTACATGAGTATGAGTTGTTATTAGAGAGCGGAATTATAGAGAGGGGAATTAGAGGAAACAAGCTACTGAATATATAGTTCCCCTTGCATTTGTACAGCAACTACATAGGCCACTACAAAGGCAATTAATGAAATGTGAAGAACCCACTGCAAATACTTTATCTTGCGGTCAGCCTCATTTCCTGGAATTACAAGCATAATGGTCAATCTATACACTCATAGATTTTTAATCGAGTCTTTCTTCAGTGACGAGACGACGCAGCAACAGCGTAAACTCATTTTGAGTGTAAGTTTTCATTTCTTGAAATTGTACCAATACATCACCAAGTAATAAATACTTCTTTTTTTAATAATAATGTTGGTGGCGCGCGAGAGCTCTCAGCACCATATTTGGCTATACGCGACCTACGCAAACTTTTAATGCTGAGAAAAACGAATCACTTACGAAAATTTAAGAACGAACCGACGACGACAAGCTCTGAATATTTCTTATATAAACAAAATGTCTTGACAGTAACTGCACTCATTCCAGCATTTAACTTCCAGTTGTTACTTGACCGCTGTTAGTATACACAACCGTTTAGTTCGCACTGAATTTTTCGACTTCGAACTTAACGTTCCGTAATTAATACTGCCAACTGTACTTAAGCTGACAAATTAAAAAACAGAAATCCTTGAATTCAGATAATAAATAGTGAATAGCTCCCAATATTTACTACACATCATTGTAAGAAGGTCGTCATCCACAATGTATTTCAATACCACGTGGCTTTTAATAACCCTGATTAGTTTCTGCAAACTCTTGAGTTTGGTGCAGGTCGGGAATTCAGCGAGGGTACAAGGTGCCGGTGCAATCGTAGTCTTCGATCACTTCAATTACGGTGGAGGTAAATATTATTGTTAAGTATTCAGTATTTCTTCAGTATTAAGTACTCAAGTCTAAAGATTACATATGAGGAATAATCAAAATTTAATATTTCCTTGTGGTTCATGTCCTTGTGGTTTAATTGCAGGGGATAAAAGGGTCCATTATATTACCGGCAGGTGGACAACGTTTGGTTTGGCCAACAACTTTGGTGTCTCATCTTTTAAATTCACATCAAGCGATGGAAGAACTGTACCATGCGTTCAGCTTTGCACAACCGAATATATACTGGATTGTAGCAGTCCTGAAAATCATGCTCGCTTTTATACTAACGTGAGTAACCTAGCTTCAGAGTACAACGATGTCTTCAAAGCTGTCCGAGCCTGCCCGAGGTCCTAATAACTAATTGCCTGATTCTGAAGTTGAAAAACCTCTAAATGGTTTGACAATATATTTGTATTGTTTCATCATTCGCAATATACCAAATCAAATACTAAAATAGACCAATACCAAAGTATTAGAATAACTTATTTTAAAATATTTCCGCTGACCTCGCGCATTTTAACTCGGTACAAATTTACGCTGTTGATTAATTGTTGTAATAATATAGTTCCTATTGATTTATCTCTGCAGGGCAGAGATTTTAAAGTACAAATATGTATATTGTATTATAAACGCGATGACAGAACCCATGTGTGGGAGTTTTATATCTTTATATCATGTACCTGTTGACTAATAAATAAAATTGTGTACAAAGGACACCGTCGTCGCACCTGTTATCAATCATCCAGTTTTATCATTCCCTGACATTTGGTTAGTTAGCAGCAAACAAAATCCTGTTGCACTTGAAAATTGCACTCGAGAACATAAAAATAACATTTTTACCCGTACGTACGGCTAAACAGCATCAACACTATACAATGTATAAACATTGAACGGGTAAAAATATCTTTGAGACTGGTTAACCACTATACAGCATCTAACAACTTTGAATAAAAAACTATACACACTGGTTTGTATGTTTACTTGTTTGCCATGCAAGCTATAAAGGATGGAATGGAAGGATAATATAAATTACCAGAAAGCTCTTTAGCATCTGTAGTGTCTGAGTACCTAAAATATAGGAGTTCTAATATTAGTAAGCTTTATCATTGCATAGTCCATAGATATCTGTATTATGTATGTGTAATAGTTTTAAAACAATCTATTTTTAAGGAAGCGGCATACTTTTAAAACTAAGAAACATATTTATTATATCTTGTCTTATGTAGACGTAGATTCTTAAAATGACAAGAATTATAGGAAACAACAAGACTCGAAAGAATTTAGGATTTTGCTTTAAAGATTTTCAAGCAAAAATAATACAAGTACATTGGGGTTGGAGGGGGGAAAGTATGTGAGAAATGTATATGTATGTGGGAATGAGCTGAGGAAGTGGATTTGCGTGTGGGTTGTGTATTTATGGAAGTATAATAATATCAAGAGAAGTAATAAAAGTGGTGGTCACTGTCCGTGGAGGGAATGACTTCTTGTGATGATGAGTTGGGTGTGAGGAACAAGTTTTCGGAAGCCGGGACTATTGAATATGACGAGAAATTCGTGTTAATGTTTCCATTAGATGAGATTCCCCCTTCAGCCATACTTAGGCGTATTAGAGGAGGCATGCATTTAGTTCAGCCGACATTCATGGAACGTCATCCCGCGATAAATTCCTTCCCATATCCACACTCGGACAGATCTCTCATCCTTTGGGTCTCAACTCCCTATTGCTTATAAGCCTTATTAACTAAGTCAGTATACTTACCATGTCTACTGTCTACCATATGTATATGTATATCTTATATCTCGCACCTACTATATCTCTACGTATACTCACCAAAGCTATATGTATACTTATACTATCTCTAGGTATACTCACCAAAGCTATATGTATACTTATACTATCTCTAGGTATACTCAAAATAGCTATATGTATACTTATACTATCTCTAGGTATACTTACCAAAGCTATATGCGTACTTACACTATCTCTAGGCAAGCTCAAAACAGCTATATGTATACTTACCCTATCTCTAGGCATATTCACCGTAGCTATATGTATACTTACCAACTTTATATGTATCTCTAGATGTGCACATGTCTGTCAATTATGTGTGCAAGTAGTCCCTGTATACATGTCTTCATATTATTCTACCAAAAGCCATCTTTCACTTTGACTACCCCAGTCTTTTCACATGCCTCTCTCTCACCCTCTCTCTCTCTCTCCCCGTAATAACACTTCTCATAAGACTCTCTTCATGCCTGCCTTCTCGATTATATCATCCACGATACAGTTACATCCTTATATATACTTATACATATATACTCCATGGTTATGAGATCTCTACACAGAAAATCCTTTCAAATTACATGAATTCGTAGGGAATGAAAATCCCGGCGTGTGCATGAGTGTCCTCAATTCTTTACACCCACCCACAAACTTGCATTCATTTGACCTAATCTCTCAAATTTAACGCCGTATTTGCCAATATCCGGCTATGATACCTACTACCTACACCTACATCCGATGATCGTTTTTCGTAGATTGCAAAACGTCAAAGTTTTCAAATTGTATATTTGGCCTTTAAATATTGTATACATACTCATATGCTATAAGCAAACAGATTCATCAACTTTCAATTTGTGCATCTGCTCAAGCAAAAAATATGGTTGGATTGATTGCATTATGCTCATAAAGCTAGGAATTATTTCCCCGTTAAAATTATTCCTATTACATGAACATATACGTATGTATATCTGTATGGTACGTATGTTAACAATGCTAACGGGTTTTCAATGTACATTTTAATGGGCTGAAAGTGATTTTGTGGGAATTGACGGGATTGTCCATCAACGTAAATCTACTATAATTATTCAAATATATATCATGGTGACTATCTTCTATCAAACTCTAATCAGATTTGAGCTAGAAATAAAGAATGAAAATATAAGAATTCTACAAACGAAGATGTAGCTCAACTACTTGAAGGTTGAAAAAGTCATATATTGTATATTCACGATGAAAATTCCAAGTGAGTTGAAAAGTAAACAGAGATTGTCCTGTAAGCATGTGGATAAAATATAAAAATGTGTACTTAGGCCAGTGCTAAATCCGTGTAAGTTATTCTGAAGTGAATGGAGGATATGAGAGGTGAGAGTGTGGAAAGATAAGAGTGTTCATATAGGAGAAAAATACATAGGCTGGGTGTTATTGGTATTTATAATGGAAGAGGAGGAAGTATCTGTAAAGATACTTAGACTAGTATAGGGGGAAAGTCTTTGGAGTGAGAAATCGGTAGTTTCATTTTTACGATCTGTAGATGGATAATTCTTGTTTTCATATCCGCAATCTAGAAACATATCCTATGTCAAGGCAAGAAGTCCTTTAGAGATATTTCTATTTGACTCCCATAGTCTCCCAGTTGGCCTTTTTCCCCGAGACGCTCTCTCACAGCATTTTCTGCAACACTTGTTTTCCCATTCTCTTCCCCTGTATTACTTATACTTATATATACCAACTTTTTCTTTCCCTTCTTCATCTTATTCTTCTGCTTCAGAGCAACTATTACTACGTCTGGAGTTTCTCTGTATTGCTACAGTATCTTATTCTCTGTATTATTTCACCTACAATGTATTTCACATACCGACATACTCATACTATCAGTATTACAGCCGTGTCCTCAATGCTTTTGTATGTTGTACATGTATCATCCCATAGTTTCATCATATCAATTCCAGGCTTCGTGTTTTCTCTCTATATTTATTACTACACATAGAGGGTTATGATAGAGCCAGACTGTTCTTGAGCATTTACAGTTGACTGGTGGGAAATTTTCACTCCACTTCTCCTGCTTCAACTGGCAAACATAAAATATTTTTATCTCAACCTGTTGCTCCTTTCGCATTGCATACACCATACCTACATATTCCATTAGCCCTATTAGACGTCAGTAAACATTTACATTCAGCCCAGCTCATTATGCATGAATATCTGAACTTCTGAACGCAAGCTTTTCCTATAGAGTCCGACTTTCTTTTTATATTTTGGTAGATTCATTTTAAAGAAGCAAAAAATGTTTCTTGCACTACATTTATAGCTATTCCATTAGAATTTTATGTTATTTTAACAATAAATTAATACTATATTATTTTTATTGATTTATTATTTATCAACTGTAAAATATTATAATATAAATATTAGATTAATTATTTATTAATTTGCTCCCTTTTTAAAACGTATGTTTTTTTGGTATATTCTTTCATATTTATTTTAAAATTATTACTAATATTATCAGTATGCTTTTTCAGCTCTAAAAAACACAAATACCACCTTTTAATGCATGATTCATATAGAGATTGACAATATGGTCAACGCTAAGGAAGTTAATTTCCGTCCTGGAAATTAAGATTATAGCTACTAGACTTCCATTTGACGACATTTTGGTTCAAATCAACAAAACAATGGCATGCGTAATTATTCCGCTTTTTACGTAAGTTGCACGTATAAAGTTTGACGGTTGGACGTCTTTTCTACGTTTCAGTCATTCAAAACTTTCGTTTATAATCAATTTGTCCAACCGTTGTTTATCGTATCATTGACATTGACATATAGCATTTATTCATTATTATGTAAAAATCTATATCCCAACAGGTTGGTGGCTATAAAGTCTTTACGTAAAAGAATAAGTTGTACGTATATGTTAGACAGTGAAGGGATATAAGTTGTTCGCGCTAACAACAGTAAATGCCGCACTTGTCCATCACACTATGCGTTCATTTCTGAGTAAGTTTCTATTTTAAATATAAAGAAATAATCGTGTGGTCTTGCTTATTAGAGTATTATTTGCGTAATGTGGACTCCAATGCAGAAATAAATAACTAACTCATACTTCATAAGGATAAAGAAGTGGGTTTAATAAAAATAAATGTATGGAAACATACATAAGAAAAATTGTAAATGTTGAGCTTCAGCAGTTGATAATGTGACATTAGCATTTACCTACATTAAACGGCCTTGTTTTTCCTCTTGCGGTCACAAATGAACTTGATAAAAATACGACGACACCGGTGTGGAGAGGCGTCATTGTATTATTAGTACTTACTATACATTGCATTAATTTGATGAGGTATATTCTTACGACTTCATTGATGTAATGGTTGCGACGAAGTATAGGAAATTCGGAAATCTATTGGCTTTATTAGACGGAAGTAATGTAATGTTGAAATAAAGTCATGAATGAAATACTCTAGGTATACTACTGACCGTATTAAAACAGCTGGGCAGGAGGTTAAAAATAATTACCGCAAACATTGTATTGTGGTCGTAATGAAAAATCATTAGGTAGGACGAAGGCAAATTTCAGTTGAATTCCAATGCAATATCAAAGTCAATATTGTACAACAAAACCATTCCAGGACAGCCCGATATTTCCATTGAAACTCCTTCCTTTTCAATAAACTACGTAATTTACTTCCGAATGACCACAAATACAAATTAAATTTTGTAACAGACACGTCAGGAATGGACACTTCGAAGCCAGTATAAAACATGTCAATTCTGGATTGAGTTCCATCATTAACTAATTGCAAACCTAGACACGAAGACAATAAAATAAAACGTTGAGTTTTAATTTAACTCACTTTAACTTTAACATTACAAAGTAACTTGACCCCAACACCCCGACGGATCTGAAACTTCATAACTATTTAAATTTCTTTATTTCGAGTTCGAATTTTAGTGAGAATTAAAAACAAATTAGTTGGAGAATTAATTTTAAATTCATTCATAAAATTATTAAAATAGTCATCAGCTACCTAAAAGCAACTATCTGTATTAATAGCTGTCAATTTTTGACGACAAATTAATTATTATTAGTTAAAAAGTTTACACAAAAGTTTTTACAACTTCCTTACAATGGGTACAATTATTGTAAAACTCTTTAGTATCTTCTTGAGCATTCAAATCGCCGCAGCTGTCCCTGTTATCAACAGTGGCAACCATACTAGCAACAATATAGTGCCAACAACAAGCCAGTACACCAACAAATTTAGTGTTCAGTTGTATAATAACACCTATCTCATGGGCCGTAAGTTTCTTTCTAGCTTAACACACTTTCTGTAGATATTTAGCAAGTAAATAATTACGTAATGCACCTGCTCGTAGCTTAAAAGATTATCTGAAATGAAAAGGAATTAATTTATATTTTATATAAATCTAGCAAGCGGACAGATTAACGTTACCAGCAAGTGGGTACGTGTAGACAGTGTTGTGGAACGCGTGTTATCGTTCGAATTGCAGAATGACAGATGCATTCAGTTCTGCAAGGTAAATAGTTGGAAATGTGCGGATCCCATGACTTACCATAACTACTCCAACGAAATCGCCCCTGGCTTCAAATCTATCCGGGCTTGCCCTAGTGTGATGCTGTACAGCGGTGTCAATTACAGTGGAAGTAAGTAAATTTGAAATTGTTGTAATTTCATCGAGAAGAGAAATGTTTCATTGATAAGAGCAATTCGCTATTTACTCACTCATAGTAACTCAGTAGGCACTATAATTCAAACCATCTCATTTCTACCTTCGATTGTTCTTCCAGATATTCAGGAGGTGGTCTTTAGCACCATGTGGAAAAACATCCCCGTTAACCTGTCTCAAATCTCATCCATTGCACTCTCACCCAACATTTGCATCCAACTTTGCGACCTCTGGGATTGGAAATGCAATAACCGTACTACTGCCCACACGACATACAATACAAACATTTCTGACATGACTGGGAAAGCTTATAAGGCCATCCGGGAAGTCACTTGCCCTTAGTAATCAGCTTTTAATTCCTCAAGATCTCTTACTTCAGCCAGAATTAAAATTGTGTCGTTGGGTTTTGCCCACGAACTCAGTAAAATTCTAAGATTAAGTACTAACATCTTGCTAATATTTAGATTTAAGAATTGACCAAAGAATATTTAGATTTAAGAATTGACCAAAGAATATTTAGATTTAAGAATTGACCAAAGAATATTTAGATATAAGAATTGACCAAAGAATATTTAGATATAAGAATTGACCAAAGAATATTTAGATATAAGAATTGACCAAAAAATATTTAGATTTAAGAAATTTGCCAAAGAGTATTAAGCTAAAAAATCGACTAAAAAGAGCTAAAAACAACTTTTTTAAACCTAAAAGAACTAAAAGTACCTAAAAAACTAAAAATAAAAAATAACATAAAAATACTTTAATTAAAAAGTAACCAAATATGTACTTATAACTAACGTTCAACCAAACGAATACAATCAAAGCTCCAAAAAAGCTAAACAAAGAGAAACTGCTATAAGCTAAAAAAATCTATTAATCCATACATGAATACTAAATAATGTAATAATTTGTTATTATATTAATTGCATTTGACAAGCACAAATTATGTGTGTATCTTTTATGTGTATGAATCATGAATGTACGTGTCTGTATAAAACGAGTGATTTGAGTCTAAGAAATTCTTGACGTTCTTTATTCATTAAATTATACTTATTCATGTATTATAACTAAACTACATGCAAATAATATTAACTCTAGACTAAGTGTTTATAACTCTTCACTAAGTATTTACAAAAACAAACCGAATCTCCATGTCATGGTAATAAGCCCGCACAAGGGCGGATACCTACACGATCTACATACAAGTATTTTGACGATGTCAGTTTTATCTATATCTTGTAATAATATTGCTCAGTTCCCAGAAATAAAGATACTCATATTCGCACTAAATCGAGACAAAATTGTGTTGACTAATTAACATTTAATAAAATAATCATTTTAAACGGCACCCATAACATAAAACATATTTAAACTTATATTAAACTGACAGTTGGAGCAATTCCTAGGATTTATCAGGGGTTCCCTGGAATTCCCAACTATAGTTTTGCTATTTAGTTTACTAACCAGAGCTATCTATTCATTCCCTTCATCAATATTCATTCATCCCGTTCATATACTGATAACCTTTGAGATTCGCATCACTTGAGTTCGCGAAAATCAAGACGCATCATTAAGTTTGTATGAATTTGCTTCAAGTAACTTGAAAATGTCCTCCATTATTAATATTATAATTTATATTTTTAATTAAATTAAATAAATTTTTGTATTACATTCCCAAAAATTATTTGCAGCGGTTATTATAATATTAAATTACAGTATTGCATTCTAAAAATTAAATTAAATTATCGTTTTCACGTAAATCAATGAAAACATGAATAATAAATGCAGTTTATTATATTTTATTCCATACCTTGCATAAAACAATTGCGAACTAATCATGGGCGAAGATCCTAAAGTACCAATTTCTATCTCTCTAACACGGAAGTTGGTACTTTAACTTCTTTCACTTTCAAAATACTAAAACATTAATATTGTCAACAATGTGAGGAATTCAAAGGAACTTCTGGTATGTCTCCCATCATGATTGATGTTTAAAATGAGAATTATTCAACCAAAGAAAACTTTGATAAGAAAACTTGCTGAATCAACTAATTTTTTGCAAAGAGCTAAAAGTGCTAAATTATTAGGCAAGCTCTGTATGTTTATGTTTAGAAAAGCTGGAAACGATCCCCGCATAGGGATGAGCGGTGTGGAATCAAAGCAATAAAAATTGTCATAGTTGAGTGAGTATTGATGTGCAAAGAGATAGGAAAAGTGTCAATGAAAACTAATCGGAATGTATTTGCACATGTAAATAAGTGCATGCGTGACAGGCGGGAGGAAGAAAAGAAAAAGAAGGGAGCTGACAGAGTAAGTGAATGCTGTAAGGATGACATGAAAGACAAAAAAAGCACAAAGATGGACTTGGAAGGATAGGTTGTTTGACATTTAGACCGTAAAAAATGAAAGAATTTCAATTTACATAAAAATATGCATGTTGCTCTCTTGAGTTGTTTTGCGGTTTTCCCTTATTCCCTTTGTATACATACTGAAGATATGTACTCATATAGATATTTATGCATGTTTTCTATAAGATTTGTCCATGTACATCGGCTTAAGTTAATATGTAGACTTGGTCGTCGTCTCGTTCAAGTCACTTTTTCTACTTCGTCTTCGCCAAGTCTTCTTCCTGCGTTCGTGGTGTGCGGAGAGAAAAATTGGACTGAAAGTATGCAGAAAATGGTGTATCAGGGAATATTCAATTTGTGGAAGGGAAGGCTTGAGTTGAGCACTGAAAATCGATGTGCGGGCCAAGCTTTCACTCACTCTCTCAAGTCTCTGCATTCTTTCGTCCTTCCATGCGTTTGCTTTTCTCCCCAATTTTTTCTCGCATTTTTACCTTCAACCACTTCCACTTTTCAGCCCAACACCCAACACTAACTCTTCACTTCAAATCAACTGCAACCACGTTGAGTGCTCACGAGTTTCCCGTCGTCCCATTCAGCCTCTTTTTTCCCCTTTTTTAAATTTCCTTGTCATCCTTTCTTCCATATAATACATACATTACATACATATATCCTACATAATTTCCTCTCATGTACATATGTAACTGCTACATTCCCTGCCATTAGCATTAGCCCACAAATTACCATTGAAGTTTTAAACTCATCTTTTATCATTATTTCCGCCTTCAACGCTTGATCTATTAAATTAAATCTATAACAAATCTTTGAGGCATTTCTAAACTGAATAATTGAGCTGTTTTGAAGTAATTCTGGCTAAATTCTGATTACACATTTAATTTATTTACACTTTTAACAACACTCCTAACGTTTGTTTCTTACAAATATTGCGTTTTATTCAACAAGTTAATTTTGCCTTAAATGAATTAATTACCAAAAACGTTTTTTACGATATTCAACGTTGAAATTACAAACAAGAAGGGTTACGTCATTACATAAATATGTGTCATGTTTTTGTAATGAATGGTTCACTAACCCTGACCGTGTCAGGGGAATCAAGCAGTCTGGGAGTTTTATCTACAAAATTCATAAACCACAATGAAACTTCCTGATCGTTGACCGGAAGTGCAAAATACATTAAGCTTCACTATATGAGAGTGTTTGAGTACCGCTTATACGCATTTATATAGTACAGCAGCAGTTGAAAGAATGAATACTCATACTAGCTTATCACAATAAATGGCTGGAATGAAAGCCAAGAAAAATGAATAGTGGTAAAATTCCAAGGAATTCGCAACGTTATAATGGGTGAAGTTGCAAAAAGTACCAATTTATGTGTTGAAAGGATGAAAGTTGGTACTTTGGGATCCTTCGTTAACGATATCTTCATGATTTTTTACAGAAGAAACGTCTACTTAACGTAAGAAAATTCTCAATAATTCATGTCCAATGCTGACCGATCCCACTTCATGACTCATCAATGAACAGAATACATATAATAGTATACAAACGAATTTTAAAACACGAGGCTTATAAAAATTTAAATTTGTTTACTATACATTGAGTTTTGCAGCCTCCGATTCAAATTCATAAAGTATAGAAAGTATTTTGTAAATCAGAAGACTGTCTACTCCACAGGATAAACGCAGGAAATATTAGGGACGATCAACTTCATATAGAAGAAGCTGTAGGCGCTGGAGGAATATGCAATGTAATCTTATGGGCGGAAATATAGTTTGGAAATTTGTAGATATATCTGTATATAAGCATGATTTATCTAAAATATATTTATATAAATATAATCCGAAAATAATATATAAATTGAAGGCTATAAAATAGAATTTTAGAGTATACAGATATAATAAACCAAAGCCTCCATGGCTTACAGAAACAAGTGTGGGGAGCCCTGCATACCAATACACTCCGCTCTCTGGTATTTTGCTCCAAGGTTGTTTGATGCTTGTGGAATGAAGGTATGGGGTGTTTAAGTTGAATTCAGACCGTCGTCCTCATGACTGGAGAGATTGAGGAAGATTGTGTGAAGATCGACAGCAAACCAATTTCTGAACGTCAATGAAACGACGAGTCGAATTATCATCCGGAGGAAATGCGACGCGGAAGGATAAGATTCCTCGGATAGTTCATCTTGTAGTACACCATAAAGCTTATTCCTTACACAATTTTTCCCTTTCCCCACACTACTTTCTACTTTGCCTCCTCTCTTGACAACAGTCTCAGCAAATCTGTCCCTTCAAATGCATCAACTCTAGTAATTCCTTTCAACACAACAACGCTCAACATTGTAAAGGAGTGGATGCTCTTCAAGTTTTCCTTTTTCCCATCCCACCATCCTTATGATTGTGACTGTTGTGCTCGCACAGAAACCATGTCGGCAAGTAATAACAGAAGTGCATGCTGCACACTTCTTGATTTTTCTTATTCCCCATGATGTTATTCTGATGTTATTCTCCCATTTATTAGGGAAACAGAATTTAAAAAAAGAGGTATAAAGCATTCGTTTGATGGGAAATATTTGTAAAAATATTTTTTGTATTGTAATTTCAAATAACTTTGTAAGACTATCTGAACGCTTCTTTCGTTTCTGGGTTGGTTATAAAATCCTTTCATATCAAAAGGAATGGGAGAGAATGGAAGTTATAATATCCACATATGTATATCCCTATACTTTATGACTGTTGTATCCGTCATGAACTTTTGTAATTGACAGGACGGTTGGGCTGTTGTGGTGCTCAATTATGAGCTTTGTATACTTGTATACATGTGTTTTTAGCTATTCTAGTACTTTAATGTTAATGAAGAGGTAGCTTAAATTTATGTTGGTAGTTTGATTTGATGAGGTAAATAATGTGGGTTGATGAAGAGATGAGAGAAATCCCGGGAGAGTTCCGCTCTTGTCGCCTGCCTGTGCTTGTGCCTGTTCTCCGCCGGTGTGGTGGTGGTGGGTTGCATAATGTGTACACAATATGCCCATATAGTAGTAGGAGTATAGTAGTAACAAGTTACAGTGAAATGGGAGGTCGTGGTTGGTTTCGATCTTACACACTCATCTCTATTCTCTAGAAAGTACATATGTGGGCATATGTAAATGTGTTGTTTTGCATCTGGATGTATGTATACGTATGTGTCAGTACACAGAGAGTATGTGTATAGTAAGTATATAAGTTCAGTATAGTATGCAAGTCAGTCTCTATTGCTTATATGTGTTTCCAGCCAGGATTTGCCTACATAAGAAATTCCCCATTGGACTCTCCGGCTGGTTGTTCCTTGGTGGATTTTATTAACGGGATGGGAAATTGCCACGAGGGCAAGAATGAGTACAAGTCGACACGAGCTGTTGAATATAAGTGAGCATCAGGCGGTCATAATGACTCTCCTTTCAGTAGTCAAGTAGCTCTAATAGCAGGCTAATTAGGAAACCAATTAAGGTTAAAACTAGGCAATATGATCCATCTAATGCCTTTCTTCCTCAAGCTTCTCCTCTCACTGCTTTCCCTTCGACACACAGACACACACGCACCCATACATACACAATTTACTTTCTTATAACGGGACCCAAACACACACATGCATACATACATACTAAACACACACATATATGTATATTACATAAAGTCTTACCAATAGTTTCCCTTACAATCTCATTCATTCTGGTTAAGCAACTCACACTTCATTTCCTAATAGTATATTACATACATACGAACCTTCTTTTGGGAGCAGATTGCTCGCTTTTTGCACGCTTTACATACACATGGACACCCTTAAACGTTAAGCTTTGAAAGAATCTTGATGCACATACAGGTCTACATACTTAAATAGACATGTACATAGTACAAGCATACCTCTGAACGGATACTTTGTACAGTACAATATGACATACTCTAGAAGAGTACATACACTAACTCCATATGTACTTTCATACTCTATTCATACTTGATACTCCACACATGCTTCAATATAGAAGATACATATTCTTTCCCCCATTGTGTACAATGCTTATACGTATAACTTTTTCAATGTTCACGCCGTGCAGAATATGAGCTTTTTGTGAGGAGTAGCATATGTACCCCTGTATATATGGATAGACAGAACGGCACAAAGAAATCAGCTACATATTTGCCATGACAAAATGGTTTTTCTGCTCGCTTTAGCGCTTCTCCATCTTCTTATGTGACTGCATTTACATGGAATTTAAAAGAGCTGCTCCTCCCTGACGGGAGTCTAGAACTTGCAATCCAATCTTATGGAACATATATGGGGGAAAGGAGTACTCACGTACTCCTCTCAATGGGGTTATAGCTATGTAAAAAGGTGCTAAAGGAAGATGATGATTGAAACTTACCGACAACATGAAGGTAGCCAAATTGTGTTTTGGCAGTCTCGGTGTTGATTTGACACATGTACCTGCCTGCATCAGTCTGTTGAACATCGTCAATGTGGAGATACCATGTGCGGTGCTTGTCATGTGTCACTTTGATTCTAGGATTACGAGTGATTACGTGCGTTTGCACGGTCAGGATTGCTGAACCTTCAAAATGAATCCACGCTACCTGCAATTCAAAGCATACACATTTTTTTCATATTATTATCACTTAGAATTTACCTAAACATATCGAGGGTTAAGAGGCAAATTTGAACACATTGCTTCAAGCTAAAATGCAAGAACGAACTCTGTCGTCGCTGT
>JAQGAK010003118.1:0-16456 GCA_034696945.1 Lipothrix lubbocki
GTAATCTTATTGGGATTACTTACTTTTTGGAAGTTTGGCCGAGGAGGTGGTCCTCCTCGGTAAGATCAACTATAACAGTCTGACACAAAAGATTCTCAGTATAGGCACTGTAGCAACCTTGAATGTCACAGTGACGAAATGTAGCTCCTCCATAATCACGTTTTACTGATCATAACGGCAGAGTTTTTACTGGTGAACAAAATTCACTAGACAAATAGGGTGCAGGAACTTTTTCAGCGTGTACTTTGCAATATAAAAACCTATCCCAGTTTGCCTGGGAGTCTGAAATTTTATGCAATTTCAAGGCAAGGACTCACAATACTTCCCTGTGTACACTTTTCCAGTCTAGGACTATTTGACTACGTTGTAATATTTTTTTTCTCTAGAAAAGGGATCGAATTATGCACACATATAGGAGTGACATTTGATGCTCTGAGAAAGAATGCAATGCGAATTGGCTTCAGCAGTGGCTTAGAGTAGTAGCAGTTGGTAACTTAAGTTTGATTCTTCTCCAAGGTATTGAATGTCAGATTCGCATTGCATTTCACTTTATGGATTCTCAAAGTTAGATCCAGCAAATCACCTTGTGATACTGGGCCTGTCTCTACTAGCCTAACGTAAGGTGAGTTGAGATGAGTTCTAACTCAGTATTTGTAGATGGAAGTATCCTTGAGTAAAAAATAGAGAACACTTGGGAAGAAGAGAACCGACCAAGCGGACTTGTTTTATTAGAAGTAATGACTTGGTAGCGAGTAACTTAATCTAACGCTTAGGAGAAGAGACATAAGTGGGAAAACTGCGACAGCGCTGTACACATGAGGCATTAGTTTTATTATTAAATGGACACAATGGAGCCACAGTATTTATATTGCCGCAACAACACTCTAACGTTGGCCTCTTTATGATATACGAAGCATAGCTAAGCAAGTTCACTTGAAACGGCCATCGATAAGTTTCCTCTCTCTGACTTTATTCCCTGCTGAGAGAGTGACTAACAAACGGTTACCTCCACACTTTTTCCCATCCATCTCTCTCCCTTAATTAAGACTTGGCAAGATATATGTCATCTTCCTTCTGGAGGTCACTGTGTCAATTTTGAAGATGAGACGAATAAATTGTCTCTGACTACATCAACTCTGGCTGAGGAGTTAAATCCATTATAGGAAATTTGTTGAAGACCTTGCCACCGCCGACAATCTTTAGTGCTACATAACGATTTTGGCGTAAAGTTCATGGCTAAATTACCCGCGGTGTCTGTTTCTGTAGCGGTTTGATAGCATACAGGCTTATCCTAATCATGTTAGACATTTTATACACTTTTCTCGTCTGGAGACGAGCTCAATGCAATTAAGGAGCCCATATGTCATGAAAACAAGGAACCAATAGATTCCACTTTATTAATAATCTACGTGCTTATATACACGCAAATTGAGAGAAATATATGAACCCCAGTGGCATTTAACTCTACGGTAGACACTTCAATATGAGTGGTAAATGCCCTACCTCTTTTGTCAGGATTCTCTTATAGTTCGTCGTAAGTTTTCCTCGTGTTACATTAATTTTCCTAATAACCCATATATAACAACCTAGTTAGAAACTGCTACTAGAAGACCCCACATGATAAGTCACTGGAGAAAACCTAAACGGCCCCTATTTATACGTACATTATGTTATCATACAGACATATTGCATTAAGCTAGTTAATAGAGGAAGAATCTGGTTGGGAGTAATTCCTCCCTTCGGACGTATTTAAACTTTGTAAATGCATTGTCTTCCAGCACTCAGACTGTCATTTGCATCTCCACACATAACCGTCCATGTGTATCAATGTCAAGTTCAAGTTAATAATCACAATATATATAAACAGGAACACTGTCTAGTGTTCCTGTATTGTAGTATGTACAAAGTATTGCAACCCTTCTACACAATAAACAAAACTGGTATCCATAAATACGAATTATTATGATTAATTATATTTATGCGAAGAACCCACGCCAGGATTTAGAACACGGCAAAATGAAAATTACATTTCTCAACGGAACTCAGAAGCGGAATTGCATAATTCCAACAGGTTCCTTGCGTTCCGCTTGGCGGAAACAGACTTCCCCGTTGGTGGAGAAATCTCCTTCCGCTCCTGGTAAGATTGTTACGACCTTCGATTGCTTCTGCTTCAGATGCACACACACACATTGAGAGCCAATTCCAAATTAAATTAATTACTTTAAGAATTCACTGGAGAAGTTCTTAAACGTTTAATTACTTGGGGTGGAATGCTGAGGGTACGGTATCCAGCCAAATTTGAAATTGAAGAGGATTATGTGTTACATGGGAACGAATACATTTAATATCTCGCCGAACTTTTATCCCCTATACACGCAAAGGATCAAGTAATAAATGCGTAATACTTACATTCTTAAGATCCACCTCAGTTCCTTCCTTGTATAAAACCACTGGGAAATTAATTTAGAATTAAAGTAGAAACCTCAACTTCGTTCTACGCACACTTTTACAAGTCACTGAATGAGAACTTCTGATAGTGAAAGAAAACGAGAAGCAGGCCGCAAGGATGAAGTAGGAAGACTGCAGCACTTAATATCAAGTAACGTGCATTTTTAGTAGTTAGCAGGCTTCAATGATGTGAGCTTACTATATATTGTAAACTATGTAGAAGTAGAAAGACATTTGCTCAAGTTGTTTAATAGTTAGTATGAGTCCCCCTGTGTACCTACTGGAAATTGTCATTCAAGGGGAAAGTTACAAATTCCTTCAGGCAAAATGCTTAAATTAATTTCAAATAACTTTTGTCCCCTCATCCATCGTCTCTCAATAGGGATGCTACTCCACATCCGCCGTGTATCCCCATAAAACATGACATTTCATTTTTTTACTGTTTATTTTTAAGCAACGTCGCTTCATGTAGATAAATTAGGATATTATTAGATATAAACTGTGTTGTGTGTACATTCAAATTATAATATTACCATATGTTATTCGATTGTCAACTAAAATCAGAAAAGTAGTATATAGAAAAGTTCTAGCCTATTTAATTGATTTGATTTAAATTTCGAAAATAACGAAGGTTCAAGAGATGTGAACATCCTCAAGAAGTCAATAATTCTGTGGCCCCAAGTAGATCAGAGATATGATCCAAGTGCCAATTTGTGCATTCGTCTATATATATATTGCTAAACTTATATTGTTATAGTTGACTGGCAAAGAGAGAAGATGCAAGTTAATGCAAGCCAACAGCAATAATTGCATACATGCAATAATGATAGATACATACTAGATCTCCTAACAGTTCAAAATTTGCTTCAGGGCAAATCGCACACAATTTAAATGAAGCAACTGCAATAGCCTATAAGCTCAACATGCACAGATTGCATGTGTGTACTTACGAAATGTATACTTAATGTTTACAAATATGTATACATGATAGTGGTTCTCAAGTTGAATTACTTGTCGTCATGAATGTACGCAAAGCAGCAGCAGACTCAAACATGTGCTTCTTCCCCGGTATTGTTCTAGTTTCGCAATAAAACAGTTACTACTTCTGGCAAAGAAGGTACTCAAGAGCTTATAAGCTCCAATTATGAACTCGATGTATATATGTATACTGCACCTTTAATGCAAGAATCAGCTATATCTATTTATACTCCTGTCCGACGACACTGTGAAAGAGAGACATGTCGAAGCCCCAGCGAGTTGAAGCGATAGCTTGTGGGCACCACAATAAAATCTTTTATGACAATAATACTGTGTATAAAAACTCGTATACGGCTTTTTGAAATCCTTGGTGATGAAAGGCTAGCCATGGAATATTATTGAGTAAGCCCTCACGAGAATGCGGAGAATTTAGGAAGCCCATCTAAAATGCAAAAATCTCATTCAACTCACAATCCATCAAGCATTTACGCACAGCATAAATGCATATGCAAATTGAGTATTCAGGGCAGGATACTGCTCTCTTCCGGACTACAAATTAAATCTACGCTGTTAATCGAATTCTCCAGCCATTTAACACAAAACTCCAGTCAAATTACTCAATATTGATAGATAGTAATGCGTTTGTTTGAGAAATGTTTTTATCACATCATTATATCATACATGTCTAATAAATACAATGCATCGAGGGTTCAGTAACTGGAGCATTTACTCAAGGGTTAACATATACTGGTGTCCTGTTGTAAGGGAAGATTGGGTAACAGTAGATATATTCATTTAGAGAAATAACGTGCTATAAAAATATTGGACTACAAAATTTTATAAAAACGTTTGTCACTAATAATAGCTCTTATACAATATTAAAACAATTAATGTTTCAAAACAATTTTAGTGAAGCAACAGTGTTTCAATTAAGTAAAATGATTAAACTGTAGACTCAAATAAATCATTTACTGGAAAAGTATTTATGGTGTATAATGTAAGGCACAGAGCAGGATAAGTGAGAAATGAGGGCGAGTTGAAGTTTATTGAATTTGAATTTCTGTGTTAAGAATAGGAACGTGTTTATGTGACAATAATATCTGGACCTGATGGTGACACTTGAATACATTTCAGTGAACAAGTGTTTGCAAAGCATGAATTTAACAAGAGACGCAAATGCTCGTACTTCATAACTTCGTTCCTTCCATCACGGATGCGCCTTGTATTGTATCTGATGGTATATCAGGAACAAGGATGCCATGCCGAGTGACAATGTCACCAGCCGCAAATAGACAATTTGTAGGCAAACACAGCCTGTGTTCATTCAAGCAATGAACGCCTTCAGAATGATTGACGGATTAAATGTGATGCGGATTTAATGCAGTAAGTTAGGAACAACAATAAGAGATGTAAGCGAGTGAGAAGTCAACCTTGAAATTATTATTGGAGGCAATCAAATCAAGACACTGGTATTTTGTTCATTCCTCGGCATAATCAATGTTCCATTCATTGAATTTGTAATGCTTACGAGGATTGCCGTATGCAAAAATCCAACTGAGGTAACCGGTAACAAGTTTATTCTACAGCACTCAAATTGTCATGATTTCATTTGTGTGATGTATGGAAACTTGAAAATATCTAAAATGTTCCAAGCACGTAAGTATACAACTGGAGATCCTCCTAGTGATAAATATTTCAAGGGCAGCAAGATTGTGTAGTTTATCAAACAGACATCACAATTCATTACGTACATGAAATTGTCATTTATTGTATTTAGGAACTCATTTAACGAATCACTATAGATTTTGCAAGCTTTATTCCAGCCTTTCGTCGGTACTTATTCCCTGCTGGACAATATTTTCAAAGGGCAAGCACCTTTTGAAGCTCAGTGTGATTGTAATGGATGAATGAGTATGTATAACATTACAATAAAAAGACTATAATATTGCCCTTTAACGTTTGAGCTGCAAAACAAGAAAAATTAAATATAACTATCGCTATAAACAGCGTTATTCAAACGTATGAATAATATATCACTAAAGCATATCAGTATCTACTAGAACAGTGCTCAGTTGTATAAAAACTCTGCATATAAAATAAATGATGCCATCTGTATATTTTTACAATCATTTCACATCGCTTTTGTATTCGCTTTTGTCTGAAATCAATTCTTAATTCATCGAAATACTGTTTCCGAATACTAAATATAAAATATTAATTTGCGCTAACGATCGTAGCGCATACATGCACTGAGTGGATTGCTGTAAATGGTAACTACGTTTAGAATATGAATGGGTTTAGCCCTATAAGATTATAAAAGAATTGATTTTTGCATTTGCATTGAACTTTTTGGGTGTATTCTGTCGACCTAAGGGTAAAATCATGTTTATGGGATACGTTTTTATGATTTATGGAATTATATAAAATGCCAAAGACATCCTAATTGAATGAAAACTTTGCATAAATTTAGACGAGGGTCGGGAGCGACTGTCGTGATTTTGACAGCAAAGAGCATTAATCGGATTATACAGGGCATATCTTGTACGGCGTAATCACTGGAACGGTATTCTAATTCAAATCTACTGTAATTAACTTCAAGAGGAAGTTTATATGAGAGTGGGTGGATGATAACGAGCATTTCGGAATGTAAGCTCCAACCTTTGTAGTAACTTCTTGAGCCTGTCGTATAGTAACTGGGATACACTTTCATCCAAGTAATCACCTATTTCATTTGACATCCATTCTACAGATCCAGACTTTTTACAAAGAGACACACAGTATTGTACACCTACAAAATACTTTCTGCACCTCTCAATTACTCAATAAAAATTCTTCAAATTGTTTTCTTTAGAGTTAGAGACTTCAGGGAAAACTAACTTCAAACGCGAAAAAATTGTCTTCCTGAAGAAGGCACAAGAAGGGAAAGTTTTGAAAAAGTCAACACAATGAAAGAAATTTGCATGATCCTACTACGAATAGAATGCAAATGGTTTCTAATCTTTAATCCACGAGAGTAACATTAGTCAGAAAGTGGTGAATACTAAAAATATTGAGTGTAAAGTTCAAGCTTTATAGTTACTTCCAAGCTATCTGCGTCATTCCATGAGGACTAAAAAGTTTGTCCTTTTACATTATATTGATTAAAGGCTGATCACCGTCAGCAATTGAGCTGAAAACCGATATATAGCTAAGGAATCCATCTGACTCAATCTAGTCACTTGAGAAGACATGCAGTTACTAAAACTTTACAAAATGCAAATATGTAACCCCGAACTTAGTTTACCCTTGTGTTTTTATGGTAAAGTTTTACCATTGGAATTTCCCATGTTCTTGAATGTCCATATAATGCATTTGTGGCTTTACCACCATGTTAAATTACTCTTTGAATGAGATGGTAATTTAATCGTTCGTAAAATAAAAAAGTTTTTCATTTAACACTTCAATTGTTTCTGGTATTTC
The DNA here is from genome assembly GCA_034696945.1 of Lipothrix lubbocki. NCBI lineage: Eukaryota > Metazoa > Arthropoda > Collembola > Symphypleona > Sminthuridae > Lipothrix > Lipothrix lubbocki. The sequence continues at coordinate 6,886 of JAQGAK010003118.1, forward strand.
TTGAAATTTGGCGAAGGAAATATTCTTTAAAATCCAATTGCTCTAGGATGTCTATTTAAACTTCTAAGATATAGCAGTAGGCATCTTTAGTTCCATTACATTACATAAACGTGGTTCCAAGGTTTATTTATTTTCAACTGTGCTTTATGAATATGACAATAACTTTATATTGCTATGCTACATTCATTCTGGCAAAGATAATTTTAGAAAACACAATAGCAAGAATGAAAGGGCACAAGTGGCAACATGTTTACAGTTCATGGCTGAAATATAGAGACGAAGATGAGAAAACAATAGGAGCAGGAATAAAGAAAAGCTGGGCAATTACCTAGTGTGTTCCCAGATTTGTTGTAATATCGTGGAGAGAATAAGAAGAAATAAAGAAGTATTCAGAATTAAATAATTCATGCACAAATACATTGTAGTCGTTCATTTACACAATATGAGCGAAAGCTAAAGTTGTTTCCACTGTCAAAGATTCGAATTAAAGACGGCTGTAAAATGGGGAAATGAACCGCTGGAGAACTGAGAGAAGAAAATGAACCGCTGGAGAACTGAAAGAGGAAAATGAACCGCTGGAGAAGTTGAGAGAAGAAACCCATAGAATTTTGTACAAGTCATCACAGGATTTTAAAGGGGTTCATACGTTGATAGCATCTGCTGCAGGAAAAGCAGGGAATAAAGTGCAAGCCAATGAGACAGAAGAGAAAAGAATGAGCAGAAAGGAGCATCTATAGTCTTCAGACTTAAGATCTAACGATAAGTTATGCTCTTTCCTTGGTCTGCCATTTCACGTAAAGACGTGGTGGAAGGCAATCCGCGAATTGGCTCTTCAACAGATTTTATCTCATTGAAGACAAGATGATCAGCAGAATAGGAAGGCCTTCTTTCATTGTAAAATGAGACAGGTACTACCTCCCTAGAAATGTCCTCGAAAACATTTCTCTTTCTGTCAGTCCATTGTAGACGTAGTTAAATAAGCAGGCTGTTCTATAACTACATAAGTACGTCACTTTATGTACAATCAGGTTTTAGTGAAGAAGGACGTGGAGAGGAATGAAAGCGAGTGAAACTTGAAATTTCAAATGACGATATTCGTTCGGATGTAGTTTCCTTGCTGAGTGTACACTTCGTCATGTCTCAGCTGCCGTTGTCCATGCCAAGAAAGACAATGGGATCAATATCAGGAGATCCAAATGGAACCCACAAAGAGCTACTTGTTCTGCATGACGAAGATGTTACTGCATTTATCTGGTACACTTGAAAATTAAGTGTAATCTCAGTTACACTTTTAATGCCGCACTATCAACATGACAATATTGAAAGATATAACTTCTTTAATGGTGTACATTAGTCGCTCCTACAGAAGCTACTAACTATATAAGACACTTGTGAAACAAATACATAGTTTGTAAACAGTAGAACCCCTAAATCATGCTGTATTCAATACATAATCTTGTCTAACAGTTATTAAGCATTTTAGCAATTTAGCCTTCAAGTAAAAAGTTTAAATGCACTTATCGATCTCTAAAATTGCACAAACATTTGCCGCAGCCTTCGCATTTATATGTAAGTACATTGGTTTTATTGCGATCGATGTAGCAAGCCCTTGCAATCGGTCCTTCGTGTTTTTTTCCGAAAATGTTGCCTTATATGTGCATACTTGAGCGTCATTCTTACATGGAACCTGAAAACTAAAACACAGCTTTTAACCTCCATGTGAATAAAAATGTTCTTATTATTCAAAAAACATTCAATTGGATACACATAGTCGATGCATTCTAATAAGTGTAAACTCAGCTTAACGGGCTAATTTGTGAATAATGGAGCTGTGTTTGAATACTATAGCGAGACTTAAGCGACTTGGCTTAAAACATTGTATTAAGTAGTGCTGAAACTTCCAAATATTTTAGATAGAATTTCCGGTAGATCTAAAAAGACACATACCCTAACTTTTGATGTGGGAGATCGATGACTGCTTCATAGGTTATTTACTAAATCAACTTAATCTATTTACACAGGTTCGTAATTTTCAGCCAGAAACCTGAGTAAATAATGAACGTATGTACGTACAATCATTGAACCTAACAAAGTCTCGCTAAAGTTCCAATAACGTTTATGTTCCCATTTTATGGTTTATACTCATAGTAAGCTCAACAGTAAGAACCTCTTTGAATGGATGCCAATTCGGAAGCATTTATGTAGCACTGTAGAATATATGTGGGCATATTTTTCGGGGATAATGTAATTACTGCTGTAATCTTTACCGCCATGTTTAGTATTTGCCTACACATTTCTTAAACTTTCGTTGTATCTCAAAGGAGTCATTATTATTTCTCCAGAACAAGACATTACAATCTATGGAGACACTTAAACAGTTCAAACTATCTTTGTAGTCCCATACTGAACATTTTGTATCCGTTGTTTTTAAACTTTTCCCGTTTACAACACGAAATCAAAGTTGAAGTTTTGTTTTTCTCTATGCTCAGAAAATGTTTCATATTTAATTGTTCTACTAAATCAAATATGTAGCCGGAGTTGTTCCTGGCGTTATAATTTGTGATGGAATGGGCTCAATTTTATGAGCTTCGTGATGCCACGTCATAAACACACATGCCCTTGCTTGGCCAGGGTAAGTAAAGACAAAATATCGGCTTCTTTAATGGTTGCGTTCCCCTATAGATACTAATACCATCCCAACACTCGTAGCAGTCCTTAGTTGAAGTCCGATTTCATGCGCCACATCAGCCAAATTTCCATAAATTGATACGGACATTGAGCCGTTGTGTATATTTCTAATTATGACATTTTAGTTTTGAGAAAATCCTTCCCCATATTAAACAAATTAACTTGATTTCTGTGATGTACACAAATCCAGCTACTTTATACAAATGATTGAATACATGGCTGAGTGCCGAATTCATGCCAGCAAGTTGGTTTATCTCTATAGCTTGTAATAAGCACGTTTCCTTAAATATCTATAGTAGACTGTAATTTAGTATCCTTTTCCGGAACGTTTATTGCGAGACAAGCTTAAAATGATCAAGACATATTATTTTGTTATCCCAGTTACGTACCCCACGTTTATGTAGCTGTTGCAGCAACAGTATTTCCCAAACATCATACACAACATCTGAAGACAAACTTCTACATCAATTACAGAGGGAACAATTCCTGTAAAAGAAAGGCAATCACAAAAAAATTATGAGAGTTGGCCATATTCTGCCACTTTAAATTTTGTTTTAAAACCCGTTTCCTCCGAAATTGTAAAAAGAAGGTTATAAGCACAAAGATTGGAAAACATAAAATGCCAAAGCACTAACATAATGAAAAACTCATTATTATGTATCATTATCATTAACCGTTACTGAAATATGAACACAAAAGTGAAGGTCATTCCTTTTTGTACATTTCTATTTATAATTTGTTAAAAACAAGCTGCATCGTAACTACAAAATATAAGCAATTCTCATAAGTTGTAAATACACACGTTCCACTTTTTATACCAAAACAAGCATTTTTAAACCTATTTAAACTAGGTAGGCCAATCTAACAATAGATTACATTCTTGCTTTCGTTTACCAGCACAGGCCGCACGTGTGCCTAAGTGACCTCTAACGAAAGCTTACTACTACCTGGAAACTGAGTAAACGGATGTTTCTAGGTCATAAAAATTACGCATTTATAAGGCAAATTGAACAGAAGGGTATGAAAATTAATTCTTGGAAAAAACGAACATGTATATGTCAAATATTTAAATTATTTAAACATTAAAAGCTTGCTACTGTTATATTAGCGGCAGTGTTTGGAGCCATCTTTGACAGCACAGTGTTGTTTACATTGACATTCCATTCCGCTATTGTGCCAAAAGGTAGATTTTAACGTGTTAAGTTAACCAGGGTAGGTGGTGTTTGCTTCGCTGAAACAATGACCGTTCGTTTTTACTTTATGGGGTTATACGTTACCTTATATTAGTAAGTAAATGTTTCATTATATTACGCTATTCATATTTAAAATGCCCAATTCCCCATGTTTTTAGGATATTCTTACTCTTAATTTTAACAGCTTCCTATTCCTGCTTTACATGATAACAAGATCAACTTATAATATAACAATTTAAATCACGCTTAAAAATCTGGTGCGAGCATTACACTTTTGAAGACACCATACTGGTAGGCTATTAATGAAACTAAGGATGTAAGCATACAAGAGAAAAGTAATATACAAAAAGAGTAATCTACTTTTTAAGAGCACACAGTTGATGTCTATATAGAGAATTTGTTTGTTTGTAGTCAGTTTCTATGTTTGCTATAGTTGCTACTCACGTCAAAATTTAACCCAGTATTTGTGCCGAAGGGGAAAATTCATAAATGGAATGGATAACACCCTTCTCTATAACTCTGGTTAAACTTAAATAAAATTATAAATAAGCGATTTATTCGTTTATATATTCTTGTGTAAACCATTGCCAAAAACGAATGGCTGAAAAGACAATGTACACCTAATGGGCGTATCATGGCAGCAATATGTTTTAGGCAGATAATCAATTTCATGTTTATGGAAATAATTTGTTTTTCGCAAATTTGAATTACATACCAGGCCTTTCACAACATAATATGGGACATACAAGGTTAGCCTCTGTGTTAAAAGAACTATGCTGGAACTGGAAACCACCTTCACATTTTCCCGAAACAAAATATCCGCTCTAAATTTTCCTCGTGAACATTTTCCCGCTTAGCAGCCACTGCTGCCTTGATAAGCAAAATCGACTACTGTACTAACCCCTTTTGCAGTCATTATTTACATATTAATTACTTTAGGATAATCACATTAAAACAATTGTACCAAATTCAAGTGTCTGAATAACTGATTTTGAAAAACCCTTGCATTATAAACTAATGTGTTAATTACTAAACCCGTTAAAATTGTCAAAATTAGTCCACAATATTTATTGAATTAAGTCATTAAAAATATGTTTTGGATATTTTCACCACGCATCCATCGTTTTGATTACGATGAACTTGTCAAACAATTTCTAGTAGATGTTGTTCACATTGCAGATAGATTTCAAAATAATACAATAAAATAATTCAATTTAATTTTCATAATAATAATATAAAAAATAATGAAAATATTTAAAGTTGAATCTTAATATTGTATATGAAAGTGGATTTACTATTTCTTACTACTTAAAGTACTATTTCCATGGGAGGACTTATACTCTTCAAGCAATGATTTATTTTTTGTAAAAACAATGTAGTTTTCACTGTTATAATTTCATAGATAATTTATTTTGATAAATTCGTTCGGAAAAGAGCCATCCATATTTTTCTGTAATGAGATCACTTTGCTGCTGAGTGTCAAATGTTGACAACTGTGGCACTACTTTTAATTGAAAATGATCATGCTATATTTCAGATATTATGGACGTTCTGGTTACTAGTACAGTTGCAATCTACAGCCTTTTTCTCTTATTTCAGGGTAATTTTTGTTCTTCACAGCGAAGTTTTTGGATATATTATGTTGACAGAATACATATATGTGTATCCGGTACGTTCCCTTTAGAAATATCTTCAAAAACCTATTAAACGTATCTTATGACAGTTTTCAACTAAATATCAACTACAAATCATAATTATTATATTTATAATTTATTAAGATAACCTAATACGTGCGTGTACTTGCGGAATTGGTGCACTGAAAATGCATCACTAATTACTAATGGCAAGATACTGAAGTGCATTTACAAATAGTGCCTCTGCAAAATTTTCAGCTAACACGAAATACCAAATTGTAAGCACTCATAAAAATATTATAACGTAATGATAACTTGAGAAGACAAGCTCTATTTTCATAGACTATCATGGAGATGATGTACGTACATATTAGTAACTATGATAAACATACTGTAAATATACTTTTGCTTTTAGGTTACTAATAAAGTCGCGCGTGCGAGGAATGAAACCACTTAAAATCTATTTGACATTCCAAAAACGACAACCCACATATATGTATATATTTCAAGTGTTTTAGAAGCTTCATAATTTCATAAAGTGACGAGCGTACTCTGACTTCTGACAGTGTACAGAATTACTGCAGCTACAATGGGATGACAGATGATGATGAGTTGGCAATTTTAAACGATTCAGTCTAATTGGGGGAGCAATTAACTTGACCTGCGGAAATAATTGCAACCCACACCAGTCTCAAGTAAGTCAAAAGTGTGTGTACAAAAGGAAAATTATTTGGTGCAGGATTCATTTGGAGTCAAACTATTACACTATTGACTTACATTCTTCAGGCATATGTAGGTTGCTAATGCCTATCCATTTTTCAGCATTTTTGGAATTTTTCATCTTTTATTAGCACATAAACAGTCGAAAGTCCTTTTCCACAGCCGCAAGAAATATTTCCTACACCTTTATTACGGTGAAGAACTGCTCGAGCTATTATTGTTACTGTCTTGGATGCGAGTTTGTACATAAAAAGGTTAACGCTATGCTTTACTTAAAATGTTATGGTGTGTACAATGCAAGACTTGACTCAACTTAAGGTAAAATAATTAAATGTACTATTTAAATTTAACTTACGGTAATTTAATACATTGGAATAGTCCAGTCAATAGCGTCTATGTTCACCCTGCGTGAAAGCGTTCTCCAGCGTCTATATATAAGTATATATATATATACATAGTTGGAAGGCACGGACTGTCAAATGTGATCGGGTGGTTCAATTGCTTAAATGTAAACGAACGTTTTACTTTTTCCATACATCGTACCATTTATATAATACAGTTTTAAAATGAAGTTGTCAACCTGGGCTTGCTGGCATAAAAATATTAAACATTTATCTCAACTATACTTACATCCATCTTTGTACATGTGCCCTAAATTAATCGCTGTTTTCACAAGTTTCTACTTTACAAATCGAATTCACCACAGAGCGATAATTCCATCAATACCAACAGTATATACTCATCATGTGGTCGTGTAAGCAATTGTATGATCGACTTCACAGCAAAAACTGCTTTCTAAAAACGGTAGGAACATGAAACTTGAACGATACTTAATATGTTATATAGCTCTGGTTATGTTCTGCTATGCTAAAGTAAACCAATCACGGATATTCACTGATTCAGATAAATCTTCACTTGTATACTTGTTGTTTCTAAAGTATAATGCTTTAAGGTAATACTTTGTGCAAGGAAATCTGGATTCAAAATGTACGAGTATATATTAAAGAATAGCGAAAGCATTGGCGTTGAACAAACAAGCCGGCTTTTGATTTCATATATTCGTTTATCGACCAGCATTCATTACCAGTTACATATGTCAAGGCGGCACCATTTCTTTCCTTGTAAATAATCTGCACATTATATGTCTAGACTATTATACACTACTTTATCTGTTTATCCCCAGCCTGTCGACAAAGGTAATAATATTTCTGACTGTGAAGAAAGCTCATAAAAACTTATCGTAAAATATGTTTTTCAAATCTTCACAGGCATGTCTCCATTGTTCTGGATCTTTCAATGGCATTTTTAAAATTTTGTTTCGAGGCGACCGGCGGCATCTTCCTTACGATGTATTGTATCGTGTGCTGCATGAGAATTTTCTTCTAATTTTTCAATTTTGCATACAATGGAAAATTGAAAAACTACTGGAGTTCACTATATTGTTTCTTTTGTTGAGACTACATCAAGATAAACTAATAGAACGTCACATAATTCAAGTATTGACTTTCCACGTTTGCAAGAAGTAATAGTTTATAAGCTAAAGTGCTTTTATACTTGTAATTCCTTCGTCAGTACATATTACTGCAAGTAACATATATTTTGTTCAGATTAAAGAAGAAATTAGGTCATGGAGCCAAGCACATGTCTTAATGCACCCTAATACATTAAATTACAAGTACTACTTATCGCTTATTGTTAATATATTTTAAGCTGTTTCAGTATTATGTATACGTATAGACATTTGTTTTATGACGGATTGGGTTAAGTTAAGACTGAAAACGATCAAAACTAGATCGATTTAACAATATGGTCATTATTCTTGAAGATCCCCTAGTGTAACAATAAAATAATTGATTAATATAAGGTAAAGCATCGTTGACGTTGGTAAACTATACGTTTCTCACATTTTTGAATGTTTTTAATGCTTAAATCCACAAAACTAATTCTAGATCTCAATATTTAATTATTTTAATTAACGTGTGTAATGGGCTCATTGTATTCCTGATCACTTATTTAAAATCCATCTTTTCATTTGGGACTTATTGTTAAAGTTGCACAGAAGTAAGATTGTTTTAGCTTCAACAGAAATGAAATCCCATAGTTTAGATAAAAGATGAATTTTTTGAATAATAAATAATTACTGCAATTTATCATGAGCAGCCAAATGCACGAGTGGGCGTGTTGTTCAGTGTAGCTTCACAAATCTCTGAGATTTCGGTAACTATTTGTAAATACTTATGTATCTTACCAGACGAAAGGACAGGTTAAATTGTCTTCTGCCGCTGCAGTTGTAATGATCTGAAGTAAAATTTTCGATGGTAGGTGAACAAACAAGAAGAATTTTCACGCTTCGTCACGACTACGAATAATTCATGGTAGCATGTAGTCTCATCATAATGTGTATACTGTTATACATTACATACATACACCGACTTCGTTTTCAAGCACAAATATCCTCTAACCCACATAAGATTTCATTTAAAAAACAATAAGCCGCGTCATTAACTGCAAATACACGAAATCTATGTTAATTTTATTTTCACCAAATTCCAGTGTATCTGTTTAGTATACGGCTTAGATTTCATTGTCAATCGCGTCTATTTATGCTGGTCTTAAAATCTTTATTCCAGAGGAAGGGAATCTCCCAACCCTGAGATATGAGGAAGAAAAGTAGTTAATTTGAATCAAAATGGAAGTTCAAGTATTAAATTCACACAAGACTCTTTGCCGTCCTGAGTGAGCTGTGAAGGAGAGCGGTTTACAGAACAGTATGAAAAATTATGCGCGAGCACAATGCTTGACGTTCCTAATCTACCCTCATTAGTATGTACCAAGCAATGAAATCTTGATGTCATGTTTCAATTAATCACACGAATTTTTTCTGTTCGTGGATATTTTACTTCCCTCATTAATAGTATAATTAGCAAAGAATTTATTTTGCTGGTGGTCATAAAATTAATTTGCATTTTTATTTACGCTTATTTTAGGCCAGATGAGCATTGAGAAGAAACGTCTTCCGTAAATTACCAATTTATGGAAATTATGCAAACGTTCAGATTAGCGTAGGCTATGGGAACGCCATTCAAGAGCTTTTTAAAATATTCACTAATGCATCCAGTATATATGCATTTATAACTGTAATATTTGAGGGTGATTATTTATCGAGAAATTGCCAGTCGACTACATATGGCATTTGTGCTTATCCAGAAAACCCTATAGATCTCAGCGAGTATACCGTATATTCATTTGCATACCTCAATATTGAAATATATTAGAATTAACCAATAAATAGGTATGCGAAGGATACAGGATATTGGTACATAATTATTATATTTC
>JAQGAK010003119.1:0-16450 GCA_034696945.1 Lipothrix lubbocki
TGAATTTCAATAGGGAACATCCTTGACCTTGTGCCAACACGTGTGTCAAATTTTAAATGCGTGTGACAATTCTTTCGAAAGTTATCGTGCGGACAGACGGACAGACGGACGGACGGACGGACAGACACGATCGAGAGATTCAATAGGTCCCTTTCTCCTACGGAGGGACCTAAAAATTAATAATAGTACATAACAAGTGCGCGAAGCCCACCTGTTTTCAAGGCGCGGTCGCCCAATCACGCTAAAACGGCAAAATAGTAGTATATAGTATGTATATACATATACTATATAATGTATATGTACTAGACATATGAATACAACGCGCCTCCAATATGGCGGTAAGTTTACAAATTCTAGGCAAAAACGTAAAAATCGCTGTTTTTTACCCGGTAACTCGAAAGCTACGTCGAAAATAAAAATACCGCTATGAAGGTTATTTTATGGGGTTTCAGAATTACCCCCCACGTCAAAGTCTGCGAGTTACAGTTTTTTCGGAAAAAAATAAAATGCCATCAAAGTTTTGATTTTCCCTCCAAAGTTGGATCAAAATTTTGAAAATGGTAAATTTGGTTCATTCGAAAGGTCCTGAAATCGTGAGAACAGATTTTGGACCACATTTACCATTTTCAAAATTTTGATCCATTTTAGCGGGAAAAATCAAAATTTTGGATACATTTTATTTTTTTCTAAAAATTCTGCAACTCGCAGACCTTGTCGTGGGGGTAATTATAAAACACCATAAAATTTGCTTCAAGGTAGTTTTCTTTTGGCCGTAGCTTTTCAGTTACCGGGTCAAAAACGGCGATTTTTACTTTTTTTCCTAAAAATTTTAAACATGCCACCATATTAAAGCGCGTATTACTCATGTATTTCACAGTACTCTACTGTCGCATTAACCTTATTGGGCGGCCACGCCCAATCTATAGAAATAAATCATTGGTCGAGAGAAATCGAGAAAAAATATTATCTTAACAATAACAGTATAGAATTGTGTTGGCATCTATTGATAATTTCATTGAAGCCCTCGTAACTTTTTAGGCCCTTCCTTCCCAAACTTCACCATTTTCCGCCTGAACTCGTCAGAGAATGGCCGAGGAAAGTGATCCACAACGAAGTGACGAAGTGACTAATGAAAATGTTTTATTTTATTTTTATGTACTGAAGCTCCCGTAACTTCTTAGGCCCTTCCTTCGGAAACTGGACCAACTTTCGCGCGAACTCGTCGGAGACTGGCTGTGGGAAGTGATCCACAATGAAGTGCCGTACTTTCTGGAACAAATTCTCGTACTTCACCACAATTCTGTATCTCATATTGTCCTCGAGGACTGAGCAGAACTTTCTCTGAAGACCGAAATTAACCATTGGCACGATCGGAGCGGGCGTCATGAAAACTTTCTTGCAAAATTGGTCCATTATGTCCAAATCTGGGATGTAAACTTCCTTTAAGACGCTGGTTTCCAGAATGTGTTTCCTCATGTCTTCCGTATACTTTGATTGGTTTACACAGAGTTGGGATTGACGAGCGAAGCTTCCTACAGTGCAAATACGAATCGTCGTTTGTCGTATTAAACTTCAAAAAGGAATATTTAAATATAAATTTTATTTTGATAAGATTATAAATACAAGCTTTTAACCTGGATGGAGGAGCACAACAGTCACGCCGTATTTATCCAATTCAAGTCGTAGACTTTTTGCCCAGCCCTCCAGGGCACCTTTACTTGCTGCGTACATTGTTGTTAATGGGAGCGGATACTCCACGTTCTCACTGGAGATGATAATTATCCTTGCTGGATTGAATATCAAAATTTAGAAAATTTGAATTATTATAATTAATTAAATGGATACGCACTCCTTTAAATTTCATTGGAAATATAAAATTGAAATGAAAATCTGCCGTATCTATTACTATTTGAAAATTACAATTTACATACATTTGTTCAAAAGAATCTGCCGCTGGAAGGCGGAGGAAACATTTAGTGAGCCCCAGAAATTAACTTCAAAAATCTTCCTTTTCTGCTCCTCCGTAAGCCAGAAATACTCCCCGAATATCAAAATCCCAGCGTTGAGAATGAGAGTGTACAATTCTGGAAAATTAATGTTATACATGTTGACGGTAAAGAAAATCAAGTTATTAATTCAAATATTTATTTAATCAAATATTTAATTCAGGCAAGAATTTTGAAAATTAAAAAATGTTATGCAACTTTTTAAATTCCTTACCTAAATTTTTTTCCTGCAAAGTAATCAGACACTTCAAATGAAAATCCTGAATGCTCGCCCGATCAGTGACATCAATCCGCTCAACTTGAATTTTCCCGCTACCCTCCTCATAGTTTCTCAGCCACTGAGCGCCGTCCCCGGATTCTTGCACGACGCCTGCAAGGACAAAATAACCCAAGTCTGCTGCCCATTTCGCCATAGTAAGTCCCATTCCGGAGTCACACCCGATTATCACAACTAATCTCCCAGGTCTTGCATTTTTAATTGCAGTTCTTTTCCTCATCCCAGCAATTTTACAGGCTAAGAATCCACCAAGTGTCGCTGCTCCCAAACAAAATTTTGCTTTGTTGGGTAGGTTATGAAACATTTTCGCCAATTGTAGAAGACCAGGTTTCATTTTGATTTGTGTAAAGTACAGTATATTAAATTGTAATAATTGTTGTCAGTGAAGATTAATTTGCTGTGGAAATGTTGCGTGATTAAAACCCAAAAAGCTGTGGCAGGCAAACGACGTCAAACATTATCTTGATTTAAAATTGCAAGTACAGATATTGCAATAAATATTTCATCCATATTCAAGAAGCATATCTACATGATAAATTCTCCTTTGAAACAGGATTTACGTGGTTCTATCTGGTTGATAACAAAAATGATAACAAAGCAAAGGATATTATATGATCACTTTAAAAGTGCAATACGTGTTAACGTCCAGGTGAGCAGTCAAACAAGTCAAGGTCTGGAACAGATTGTGTAGATGCAGAATAACGCAATGGAATAATTAATAATGTTAAAATCAATTCACTTTTGATGAATTTAAATTCGTTTTATTATTATTGGAATAACGAATAGAATAATGTAATGTCATATATGACAACATACGTATAGGAAAAGGAAATTAAATGCTATCTCTACAATCAGAATATATATGTACACTATGTTTAAGCCCATGCTCCTCACGGGGAAAACACTTTAATGATTGTTAAGGTTGTCGTCACGTGGAACAGATTTCAAAAAATGTTCCTGGAAGTACATATAATTCACAGAAGTACATACATAGTGTGAATTTTAGAATTATTCACAATTCATTGTAATTTGGTTAATTGTGGCAAAGTTAATATTGTAATGTTAATTAATAACACATTTTAAGTTTCTAAATATTTATATTATTATAATTATAATGAAAAGGAGCTTTAAGCCCGTGCTCTGCACGGGAAAACACTGATTGGTCGTTAAATGTTGTATTAAGTATGGCGCGAGCATTTGAAATCTTACAGAGGTTTAGTGCGAATATAGGTGAGGATATTTTATTTTATTTTTATGTACTGAAGCTCTCGTAACTTTTTAGGCCCTTCCTTCGGAAACTGGACCAACTTCCGCGCGAACTCGTCGGAGACTGGCTGTGGGAAGTGATCCACAATGAAGTGCCGTACTTTCTGGAACCAATTCTCGTACTTTACCACAATTCTGTATCTTACATTGTCCTCCAAAACAGAGTTAAACTGTTTTTGAAGTCCAGCATTAACCATTGGTAGTATCGGGGTGGGCTTTACGAAAACTGTCTTCAAAAACTGATCCACTAGGTCCAAATCTGGTATGTAAACGTCCTTTAAATCGCTGATGTCCAGGATGTTTTTCCTCATATCTTCTGAATACTTGACTTGATTCACACAGAGTTGGGATTGACGAGCGAAGCTTCCTGAGTAATAAAATTAGCATTTTTAATAAATCATTAAGTACCTTAAAAAGTGTTTAAAATAAATAATAAAGCTATTGTAAAATAATTAAAATTAATTGTTTGTTTGCTAATTAACCACGTAAACTAAGAGAAATGGAAAATAATTGTTTAAAATAAATTATTTACTAACCGGGATGTAAGATCACAACAGCCACTCCATATTTATCTAGTTCAAGTCTTAATGTTTTCGCCCAGCCCTCCAAAGCACTTTTGGTAGCGGCATACATTGCAGTTAAAACAACCGGATACTCCACGGTGTCACTTGAGATGATGATTATTCTGGCTGTGGATAAGATATGAAAATGTAGAAATTTTAATCATTTTTGTAATATTATTGACGGCTTAAAATACCAAATACAAAATCTGTTGCATATTGCATGATTGTGAACAATAATCTACTTTTATATAAAAGGATCTGTCGCTGGAAAGTAGAGGAAACATTTAGTGAGCCCCAGAAATTAACTTCAAAAATCTTCCTTTTCTGCTCCTCCGTAAGCCAGAAATACTCCCCGAATATCAAAATCCCAGCGTTGAGAATGAGAGTGTACAATTCTGGAAAATTAATGTTATACATGTTGACGGTAAAGAAAATCAAGTTATTAATTCAAATATTTATTTAATCAAATATTTAATTCAGGCAAGAATTTTGAAAATTAAAAAATGTTATGCAACTTTTTAAATTCCTTACCTAAATTTTTTTCCTGCAAAGTAATCAGACACTTCAAATGAAAATCCTGAATGCTCGCCCGATCAGTGACATCAATCCGCTCAACTTGAATTTTCCCGCTACCCTCCTCATAGTTTCTCAGCCACTGAGCGCCGTCCCCGGATTCTTGCACGACGCCTGCAAGGACAAAATAACCCAAGTCCGCTGCCCATTTCGCCATAGTAAGTCCCATTCCGGAGTCACACCCAATTATCACTACTAATCTGCCCGGTCGTGCCTTTTTAATTGCATTTCTATGAATTATCGCAGGAATTTTGCATGCCAAAAAAACGAGGAGCGCCGCTGCTCCGAAGTAAATAGCAACTATGTCACTAAACATAGCGGTAAATGCATGCACGTTAAATGTCAGGGCTTGATTTTATATTATATTTCCAATGGACAAGTATTAAATTTGAGTTACAACTATAGATTTAATGTAAATAAATAAAATGTATTTCATTTAAACTCTATGGAAAAGTACGGCAAGCGTTGTCTTGGTTTAAAGGCAAATTTTGGAATCATTTTGAGGACGTAAACACAATGAAGTGATATGAAGTTTATTTTAAAACTATTGTTGTTTTCATCGGTGGGTTAAAAGCGAAAAACAATTACCGTGTAATATTTGCCATCATATTTCCCACGCGTACCCAAGTAAAAACCCGGGGCGGAAAGGTTTTAATTTGTTTGTCGAGACGAATACAGAACAACAGAAATGCCGTAAACATTAAAAAATTTAGTTCTCACAGTACATTTTATGTATATTATACGCAAGTATTAGGCATTTAATTTACAAATTGCTTTTATGATTTGTAAATATTTACTTCATTGAACTAAGTAAGCGCTTACATTGTTATTAGTAAAAGAATATAATTTCATGAAATTATTTAATTTTATATTTTTGTTGAATTCCCTGATGAAAGGAGATTTACGGCAAAAGCTCCACGCTTTCCTCCGTGGTAACCAATATCGTCAGTCGCTCCGATGGCCCAGATAAAATGAGTAGTTTCGTTCTGGAAATAAAATCGTTTATAAATAATTTGCTTTATCGTAGTATTGTAGTTCATAATATAATGGTTTATATAATGTATTATTGATATGCATTTATTATTTTTGTAAGATGATCATGAATATTTAAGGAATTTATTGTTTGGAAATAATTTTTTTAAATTTATATTAATTTTAAGTATTCTCAATTTTAGAAAATTTAAATTTAAAAATTAATTACATAATATTTAATTTAAAAAATGCTACTGTGGAAAATTGAAATTTAATGCCGAAATTAATATTTAAGAAAACTGAAATAATTAATTTCCGAACTTAATGTTTAAGAAAACTGAAATTAAATTCCGAAATTAATATTTTAGAAAATAATTCTACAATTATAATAAGATGTATAAAATTAATTCACAACAGCAATTGAACGGCGTGATATTTTAAAGTTTTGACTTCAATTCGTTAAAATTTAGTAGTTTATATGTAATTAATTGTAAAATAAAAACTCTTACTTTAATAATTGCATCATGAACATCCCCAGTAGTAAAGTTCCTGGTGAAGCTCATGCTAGTAGTGCCATTTGATTGCTTGAGGTCTAACAATTTGTAGTTTTGCTCAGTATCCTGGATTGGGCGACCATGTCCTTCAGCGTGCATGTCCTAAAATAATTTTTTTTTAAATGTTAATATTACTAAACAGATTAAATATTCTAAAAAAAATTGCAAATAAAAATAAATTATTCTCACGTGGAAATAAGTGGCATTAGTTTTATCATCCACTCCTCCAATAACAATATCCGCCCCGGCCATTGTCCCGTTCTTGGACAATCCAAGGCCGATAAATCCAGTGGAATTAACTTCAACGTCGAAATCGATTTTCCAAACTCCATTCGCCACATCCGTCGTCCATTTGACTTTGTAGCCTGGAGTGATTTCCTCTACTCGATTAACTTTGATGTTTTTCGATTTTCGCCGCAGGGTCGCGCAGTCCGTTGATGAGATAAATACTGCCACGACAATGGCTGAAATAAATATAAAATTCATTTTGATTTTTAAATAATAATATAGGGACAAAATATTATAAATTATACAAATATCCTTCAAAGAATCTCTTGGAAATGACTGGAAAATAAACAAGCGACAATCCTTAAATCCTTATATATACGCTTTATTTATTAAGGGAAAGGTTCCAATGGAAATCGATTTGTCATTTTGCAATAATTACCCAAACGAAATTGTATCACTCATCATCATCCATAACAACAACAACACATTTCCACTTTCGTTAATCACTCCAATACTGATTTCATATTGTAAATACCCATTAATTTCACATTAATTGTCTCCTTGACTTATGTTGATTCATTAGAGAAGTTTAAGATATGTACAGAGTGTACATTAATTAATTACGTCCGTATCCAATATCCACATGTAATTAATTGAATGCTTGCAACCTTTGAAGTAATCAACCCTTTACTTTCGTAAAATTAATAATTGGGAAATTCAAGGAAAACTCGGGTCTTGAGGATTCTTACGTAATTACTTGTGGTTAAACATAAATTTAATTTGGTATTGAGACATTACTCATACTAAATACATATTGTGCTTATTGCTCCTTGTCAGTATGTAGAGCTGATTTGTCAAGACTGCAGATAAATGAGTAATTGAGTACACATACAAACCGCGAGTGTTTGTAATTGTAAATGTTTTTGCCTTCTATTTATTTTGCTATACATACATAATAAATTAAATTATAGTATGATTCATAAATTGCAAAATAAGATAAAACACTGATTACATTTTATAATTTACTTGTTTTTTTATTTGTGATTATTTATTTTTTAAATTTTAATCCTTTATTTTTTTATCATTTAATTTATTATTTATGATCCACTCCTTAACTATTATTTATTCATCATTCCATTCGTAATTGTGAGAGTCTCTACTAAAAATATATTCTCTTGACTTGAAATCATTGACCTGCTTCCCACTTTTAACAATTTTATTATTTATTTCTGGGATTTCTGTGTCGGTATGGGTACAAATATTAATAATTATTAACATTCATATAGGCTTACATTGTCCACACTCGACCGAGAGATAAAATATATTCATTTTCAGGTTAATTTCCTGTATACAGGAAATTAACCTGAAAATGAAGGCAAAACTATATAGGAAAATACATTCAATCGGCAGTTGTTAATATTAATTATTCAAGCGGTACACAACCTTTCATTAAAGTGCAGACTTGACTGAAATATTAAAAACCTGACTGAAATGTTATGTGTGTTAAGTATTATCGCATCACACCTTTTCGTTCATCATTACTGGAAGGTGTCACATATACAGATATCTCTTCCAACATGGACTCCAAAGGTGGAAAGCTTGTCAAGCAAAACGCTATGTTGTTGTAAATAATAAAAGCATCACATAAGTCAATTAAGACGGGAAGCTACATTAGAGATATAAATGCAGGACAAACAATGTACGAAAATTATCTTTTAATTATTAAACACTTTGCGACATGCTGGACATTCAAGGATTTCTTTTACCCTTAATTGACCTTTTATGTCCAATAATGTTTAGGCGAGAATCGGGATTGAAGACCTGAAGGAAATTTAGTAAATTATTAAAACCTTTCAATATAGTTACCATAATTATTCATTTTTTAATAATTGGAATACGTTGTTAATTAAAGCGATTCAAGTTTTATCCCGAGCTTTCGATTACATAGCAGTAATCATCGTCAGGGATGAGACAGTTATAGTTAGCATTATTTATAATGACAAGCTCCACGTTTATTTACTGATTCCCAACAAAATGTAACTGAATTCGTGGAAATATTTAAAGCTTTTACACAGCAAATTTTGAATCTAAATATTTATTACAAACATTTATTTAAAAACAAAATTCCACAAAATCGATTGTTGACACAGTGAATTTAGAAAGTTTCGACGAAATTTAAAATGAGGCGCAATATTCCAATATTTTTTCTCACATTAATAATTAATTTACTTCAATTACCTCCATTAAATACCCAAACCACGAATTTAAAAGCATTTCTGGGCTACATGCAAAAACATTTTGTTCCAGTGACCTTTGATTTGATTGTGGAAAATCCTATTGATAAAGAATGTACTACAGCAATTCCATTAGAGAATTTTCAAACAATCCCGCCCTACAAAGTTCATCAAATCCAAAATATTTCTAGAATTAATCAAGCTGTAGAAAGATCGGCAAATATGCTGAAATTTTATTCCGAGCGTTTCAAACTAAATTACTTTAGATTTGTCCAGACAAAACAATTTGCCATCTTCGAAATTTGTGACATCACTGAAAAAAGCGAAGAAATGCTATTAGAATATTTGGAGAAATTTGGACCAGAAATACAATTTTATGGAGCTAGTAGCATAATAATTAGTTCAAAGAAGATTTTACATCAAATTGCAAAAATATTTCCCAAAACGGATTTATTTATTGCAAAGGAGAAAGACGAAGAGGAGAATGAATGGATTATTCCAAGTGTTATTGACTTTCCGGAAATGTTTTCAAGAAATCCCAGAATAAATTTAAATCGAAAGGATTTTCGAATTTCCTGCATTGTCACACTGCCAGTGAGCATCCTTGATTCAGCGGGAAAGCAATGCGACGGATTATTTTATTGGTTCTATCATCACGCCTCCCGCAATTTCAATTTTACTTACGAAATGCAGCTGAATCGAGGCTCCGGACAGCGCTTTCCAAATGGAAGTTGGACTTTGATGCTTGGGGCGGCCCAGCAAGGAACTGCGGATTTTGCATGCATGGGTTCGTATACTTTGGAGAGACTTCTGGATTTCGACATGACAGCGTATTTGTACGGAATTACTGGCGAATTCGTCCGAGCTCTGCCGAAAGCCATTGTAAATCGGAAAGTTCTTCTGACTCCATTTTCCCAAGGCGCTTGGACGCTCATCGCTCTCAGTTTTCTGCTTGTCATAGGAATTTTATATGTTACCGTGATTTTGAAAAATGGTGAAAATTTCGAAAGAACTTCTTCAATATATAACGGAAAAGCCGAAAGCATCTCACTTGAACCAATGGGGGACACAAAATCTATTAAAAATGCAAATTCGATTGATAATACGGAATGGAATGATAGAGAAAAATCAACTAAAAATGAAGAATTGGCTAAAAATACGACAGCAATGATAAAAACAAAACCGATTAAAAAGTCCGAAGCGATGTACATCGCAATATCGACTCCATTCGCCATATTCGCTAACCAGAGCATCCAAATTTTGCCCTGCAAGCGTTTAATTACTCTCTGGTTATTTTACAATTTAATAATCAGCACGTGTTATCAAAGCAAAATATTTACTTCGATTGCTTTCCCCCCGATGGAGAATCTTCCGGAAAATCTAGCGGAGCTATCCAGTCAACCAGAGTGGAGAATTAATTACGGCTATTGGCTCTCCGCAATGTATTTTGAATGGCAGAGGAGCGTGGATCCCGTTGAAAAATCCTTGTTCCAGCGGTTCATTCTGGAGAAAAATAGACCGAAATGCCTCGTGGAAGCTTTTTTAAATCCGAAGACCGTTTGTATCGAATATGATGTTACACTTGCTTCATTGGCAGCACAAAATCTGTCCCTAAAAGCTGGCTATCAACCAGTTTTTATTTCAAAATCTGGCAGTTTCCCTCAGTGGGCGTCAATCCCTTTCCCGGAAAATTTTCGATATTCAGTAATGTTCTCGAGGATTGTCGGGATGTACCGTGATTTCGGAATGCCTTGGAAAATCATTGGAGATGTGTACAATCGTTTGAGTGTCAAGGGAAGAAAGTGGCTGCTTCAGAATAAGGAAACGAAATTGTATAAAGTTTTGGAAGAGAATATTTTGGAAGCGGGAAGACGAGAAAAATCCTTGAATTTTAATAATTTTGAGACGATTTTTATTTTGTTTGTTATTTCTTTACTAGCCGCAATAATTTGTTTTCTCTTTGAATTTACGTTGCAGCGTGGGTTGGTAATGTGAATGTAACCTGGCATTTAATTTTTATGTCTATCTATATGATTAATTACTTGTACGCACTATTTACGAACTGCATTGGGCAACGCCCGCGAAAATATCTGTAGCGTAAATAATGTTCCCGAATATTTTCAATACTGTAAATAAATATTTCTTTTATTATCTAAACCCATAGCATTAGATTTTATAGTGCATGAATTTCGAAAAAATATTTTTTTTCAGGTGAAGTAGCAGGTGTAGCTTATAAAGCAAAAACTGTGTAATAAACGTAATTTAACGTAACTGCATTAGTCCAATCAATCAGTAGATAGATAATCACAATTCAACTCTACTGTTTTGATGTTGTTGCCAATGTATCGTAAAGCCGGAGCCATTCGCATTGCTACCCGTTGAAAATACGAATAACACTGGGTATTGCGTGGCTACAGTGGAATTTTCAACCGTTCCGGGATTCTTCCCTGAAAACCTGAAATATTGGTAATTAGGATTGTGTAGCGAACAACTCATTTTAATTTCCAACATAATTTTCAAATAACTTACGTTCCCATGTGTAGAAAGCCGGGTGTTCCAAGGTAAGGTAGAAGAATATAAACCGAAAGGAAGTCCATATTGTCCTCAAGGGCCATACTTCTTATGGAGTACTCAGTCAACGGCCTTGGTGACTGTTCCGGACCATGTAAAACCACAGTTGTTTTTTCATTTTTGCCGTATTTCTGAGCACTCCTTATTTGCGGGTACGCCAGTTTCCCCCTTTCTTGATTACTAGCATACGCACGTCTTCCGGTCTGAAGGAATGGAAGCGTAGAAGACGAAATGACAATTCTAAAGCCCAAACGTACCGATGATAAATCGGACGTGAACACTATAGTTGCGAGTGTTGGACCAAGAACCAGAGAACTGTTACCATCGGGGCTACAATTAACATACGCAATTTAGAAGTCCCTAAAGGAGGACTAGTTCAAATTTATGAAGATGTTGTAAATTGTATAATGAAATAACATTTAATTAAAACCTACATCTTGTGTACGCTAAAATTGGTTTGACCGTCGTGGACGTATACTACAATTCCATCAAAAATTTTCTCCAACGTGAGATTAAATGTAAGTGTAATAGATGTTACTTCATTATTAGGGACCAAAGTCCACGCACAAACTTCAGAGTTGGAATAGTTTGTATTATATTTGTACTCAATTCTATTGTCGGTGTTCAATTGCGTAACTGGGATGACCCCGCCGCACTCTACAAATATTTATTGAAAGAATTATACAGCGATTTAACAACAATTTGTAAATAAATTTCCCCTTACCAGTGTAAACTGACGAAACCTCATTTTCTACCAGTTGATCTTCTTTTTGGCTTTGTGAACCTTAAGAATCACACGTAAATAATTACATTTTAATATTATGAGTCGTCATAAAGCAATATTGAATCTGTTTGTATTTTTTAAAATCTAATATTTTGAAGTATGTTAATTAACTCTTTTCCGTCATATTTCCTCCCTCCTTGAAAAATATTCAAAATAATTGTAATGATTTAATTATAACGTAAATATTTATATTGTAAATTTTAAAATGATTAGTACATTTATTTAGTGCTTATCATTTACCAGAATATGGCCATTCTGTAATTGTTTGTCAGACTGTTTAAGAAGGTTTTGTTCATGTTTAAACAAATTTTATCAAATTTCGTTTCACAATTAAATTAATTAAATATTTGAATAATTATCATTTTATTCACAAGTGTCTTTTCGCTCACCGGCAAACCCTTTTGTCGGCTCTGAAGTACAAGATTTAATTAAATTAATTGATCCAAGCAGTTTACATCAATAAATAATTATACAGTTTAGCAAGATTAATGAACATTTCAAATATGGCGACATATTTGTAACATCATCCACTGATAAGGTACAAAACTAATGACAATATTGTGCCCAATAATTGATATTTTGTTCATGTCGTAATGTGAATAATACTTCGACCACAATTGCAAACTCATGTTGCAAAGCACTTAAATATGAACAAAATTGTTAGATAATTGTATGATTCAAATTGTATTATCACTTTGGTCTTGGAAATTTATTCGTATCAAATCACTCGAATTTAGCACGCCCTGAACGGATCCAATAAACATTTCCATCAAAATTCAATGCGCATTCGTAAGTAAAATAATAATATCCCCACGTATTCAAAATAATTAGGATTAAAAAAAATTCAACTTTCATGATTCCTTAGTGATTAGGAAAGCATACAAAAGAAATCAAAAAATTCTAATAAATACGCACAGGATTATACCAAACTTGGAATTGTTTTCTAAAATTTGTGTACGTCCCTAATTAATTGCAATCAATAATTTTATTTTATTATTCAAACTATTTCCCAAAATTAGAGTCTAAAATGAAGAATATTGTGATACATTCCTTTCATGAATTAAATTTGATGGTGGTGATGGAATTCCTGAATTAGTCAGCGGCAAATTTACTGGATAGTGAAAAGCTTGAAATTACATATTTTTGACTAGAGCTCCTACAACTCAACTAAAAACCCAGTTTTGTAATTGTAATTGGTTTGTAATTGATTACCAACTATTTTTTAAATTGATAGTTGATCAAACAATTGGTTAAATCAATTGTACAAATTATTATTCAATTTACAAAATCAATTGAAAAGAGGCGAAGTTGTAATTGAATTTCTAATTGGTTCAAACTAGACCATTTAGTTGGAATTGTAATTGGTTTGTAATTGAAGTGGAAGTTGAAAACCAAGTATCACAAACAAAATTGCCAAAAATGTCAGATAACCTTACATTTTGCTTTTAAAATTCAAGGAATTAGGTAAAGAATGAATGCGAGTGTTTATTACAAGTTCTTTGCACCGATTGTAAGAAATTAAACAAAATCCCCCAGGATCTACTATGACATGGGAGCAGAAGATCCCCTAGTGCCAAAAGATTACATGCCGCTAATATTGATGAACGTTTTTGTTTTTGTAAACCTATTTTCGTGAACTTCATAATATTTAAAGACCAGGATGGGTATTCGGGTCAAAATAAGTAAAATCAAAAGTCCGTAACGGGCTATGCGTAAGCATGAAACATATTGAATTCGGCTAGACGCATGTTATCTGATGTCTCGCTCCCTACCTTAATTTGGATTGAGTTTGGCAGTCTGTAGTTCATGGTTCAAATATATTTACACAATTCTTATGAAAAATCTCAAATAAAAAGGACAGCTTAAAATTAGCCGAAAATAAATTTAACTATGTGGTCGCAACCGTACGTCGCCCTTTTTGTTGTAACGTTGTTAATCTATATTCCTTTTTTTACTGGGAAAATAAAGGTCAACAAAGAAAGGCGACATACAAACAAGAAATGTGAATATGTGAATACGCATTTTTTACATGTGCTCAAATAAGTCTTAAATTGGTTCTGTCTGCTATCTACCAGTGTAGCCGCAGATGGAATGAGCGGGACTGTAAGAGTCTCAGGATGTAATTTATATGAATAAATAAATGTGGAACTTTGCTTGGCCGAGAGTACTCCAAAATTAATAAATAATTTTAATTAAATTAAATCGGCAACACATATATACAGAAAATAATAGTAAGAAGAGAATGTTCCTCGTTGGAGTCAGTTAAGGCACTAAGGAAAAGAGAGCGGCGTTCCAATATCTTGGAACGCAAAAATACACGATAAGAGCGGGCACTGTCCTTTCATAAAGGTAGTGCAATTATATAGAAGATACACTCTGGGCTTTGGGATAAGCCTTGTTAATTTACATTAAGTCACAAAGCCATTTTTCCTATTACAGGATATCTTTAAGTAGGTTAAAACTATTTCTTTACAAAGTCATGGCCGAGTGGAATATTTCCTATTTTTACACTTAATATTCGTTCTATTTCTGTCCTGCAGAAATAGATAAATAAAATATAAATAAGAAAATGTTGTTTATCACTTTGGGGATTAACATTCCCGGCCGCCAAAATATATTGAAGAATATATTTTAAAAAATTAAAATCAATTTTAAAAATTAAAGTCATAATTTAAAAAATTAAAAACAATAAATAAATTAAAAAACACTAGCACACACTATAGATGGGAACTCGCATCCACCTGTGTATGCCCCCACACTTCGGGTTACAGGAGGCGTCACTCTCCCGGCTTAACACAGGGTCTGCGAGGCTCCCACCTATGCCGAGGTCTCGTCTTGTTCGCGGCCGTGGGGAAGCACAACGAGCTTTGTGATGGGTCTTTTGAAGAGTCCCGTGGCGGTCCTCACCGTTACTGTGCGGATGAGCTTGTCTTCTTCCTTACTATTAGGATGGACTTCCTCAATGCGGCCGAGTTTCCAAAATTGTGGTGGATGTTGCTCATCAATGATGACGACAAACTCTCCTACTTTGAGGTTCTTCTCGGCTTCCTTCCACTTGGTCCGGCGTTGCAGCTGCTGGAGATATTCCGCTTGCCACCGTGTCCAAAAGTGTTGGGCCATCTGTTTTTGGTGCTGCCATCGGTCGAGTCGGTTGACTGGGAGATGAGTCAGGTCGGGGTTGGGTAAAGCCATGGGATTTTCTCCGTTCAGAAAATGGCCTGGCGTCAATGCTGTGAGGTCTTGTGGGTCTGATGATTGCGGACACAGGGGTCGTGAGTTTAAGCATGCCTCTACTTCCTTCAATAGAGTGTCGTACTGCTCGTAGGTGAGCGTCGACTTGCCAATAACCCGCTTGAGGTGAAACTTTGCGGATTTCACGGCCGCTTCCCAAATGCCTCATATGTGTGGGGCTGATGGAGGGATGAACGTCCACTTTACCCCGCTGTTTGCCAAGAATCGGACGACTTCCTCTTCAAATTGTTGTTGTTGTAGGAGCTCAAACATTTCTTTGAGCTCATTGTTGGCCCCTACAAATGTCGTCCCGTTGTCGGATTTGATGGTGGTGGGCTTCTTCCTCCTGGCCGTGAATCGCGTAAGGGCTGCCAAAAACGCTGCTGTGGTGAGTTCACTGACGAGCTCCAATGTCACGGCTTTGGTGCAGAGGCAGACGAAAACTGCGATGTACGCCTTGCTTGTTCCTGCCTTCCGCCTGCTGGATTCTTTAATTTGGATTGGGCCAGCATAATCAATCCCGGTGTGGGTAAAGGGCGCTGAGATTCGGACCCTCGGCTCGGGTAAGTTTGCCATGAGTTGCTGTGCTGACTTGGCACGTAATATGGTACATATTTTGCACCGCCGTATTATTTTTCTGACTTGAGTCCGGCCTCGAACTATCCAGTAGTTCTCCTGGAGGGTATTGAGAACGAGAGATGTCCCGCCGTGATGTGTACGCCAATGTGCATCATGTATTATGAGGTCCGTGACATGGTGATGTGGCAGGAAGAATGGATGACGTCGGTCATATTCAACCTCGGCGTGTCGGATCCGGCCGCCAACACGGAGTAAACTGTCTTGAAGGAATGGAGTGAGGGAGAGAATTTTGGATTTTCTTGAGATAGGCCTGTGCTCCCTCAATGATTGGATCTCCTTTGCGAATGCTTCTTGCTGTAAGTAATATATGATGGCTTTCTCAGCCTGAGCTAACTCGGAGGCTGTGAGTTCTTTTTCCCCGGGTGGGATAAGTTTTCGGTGCACCTTGCTAGGTCGTAGGAGCCAAGCCACAAGGCGCTTCAGCCGAGTCCAATTAGAGTACATATGCAGTACTGCGTCAATATCGGGGAGGGATTTATCCTTCTCCATGGTCAGAAAAGTGGTTGGATGCACTGGGCGTGTCTCCCGTACGAGCCACTCTTTCATTTCGGG
>JAQGAK010003120.1:0-16446 GCA_034696945.1 Lipothrix lubbocki
ACTTGAATGAATGCAAAAAAATTCAATAAATGAAGAACTGAACTTGAATTGAACTTCTCAGCAAAGTTGCAACCATGGAATAAATAAGCAGCAAAAGGATAACACAGCCCAATGCAGTCACCTCTTCAAACGTCCCCTCCATGTTTTTGTATTGCAATAGCGTTATCGACCTCATGAGGTCACCCAGTAGGATGAAGTCTCCCTTCGTTTTGATAAATAAGCAAATAATCATGTTAAAGTAAGAGCACTCCACCCGCAGTTCTTTGTCGGATGTCCACTCGAAAAGTCGAACCTACAGATTTACAAAGTATACCACATTGAAATCATAATCATATTAATATAATTCAAACAAATATGGTGAAACTCAACAAATGCATGCACTTGATTTAAGTCGATTAAAACTAATAAACTGTTATTGAACGCACGGTGCTGTTTATCCCTGCTAAAATCTTTCCATTGAAGCCCGCTAAAGTATAGCAAGCTCCCCGAACTTCCTTCTCCGCAACTTGCTGGAGTTTACCGTCTGAGTACTGAAATATAATTATTCTGCCTTGCTTAGGTTCGCTTTCGTCAGGAATTACGGTTGCTGTTCCTACCACGTAGTATTGATTCGGGTCCTCCCCGAGCTTACAAGATATCATGCTCAATGCATATTCCATAGGCATAAATTGATGGGAGTGAAGAACTGAAAATAGAAATTGGAATACCAATATTATTACCGCTATGTAACTGAATGATTGATTGCTCAGTTAAAACGTATTTATAACGACCAATGCTTAGTGACACCATCGCAGGTTAAGAAATTCAGTGTGGGATGGTCCATGAGAGAGAGAGGGGAATAAGAATTTGCGGAAAATTAGCTCTGGGGAAAATAAGGTCGGCGAAGTGAGGGAATTTATTTATTTTCATTCGCTTACTTTCAAAGGTATGCTGATCAATTATTAATAAACTATGAACTTCAATTTCTTGGCCACTGTCGACCACAGGGTGAGTTGGAGTAGAGGCAGTAGTATTGGAAGAGCTAGGTGTGGTTGTCGTGCTGGATCCTGAAGTAGAAGGACGGATCAAGGTCCCGACAGATGAGCAGCAACTTGTGCTAAAAATAAGCATATAGAATCGCTGTAAACATGTTACGAAAAACAAAAATACTGTATTTTTGAATAATAAAAAGAAGCTAACACTTAAGACTTTCATATCATCCACAGCGAAAATGATCAAAATATACCTTGCAGCCAACGTGCTTGCACTCGGTTTTAAAGGAATCAAGCCGTTCGGCCCCGGTACATCCATTCTCATTGTGATTAATCCAAATGTCTGTAAAAACAGTCGATTAGTAATGAGTTTTCGAGTACGTCAAACTTTGTGAAAAACCCAAAAATGGTGCACCTACACAGCCTAACTGCGAGAGGCTGAGAACTCACCTGAGATGATTCCTGATAAGAAATTCTCCTAGGCGTTTCGGCTAAGGCCACGGTTCGAATATGAAGTTTTTGAATTTCATCAATAGTTCCAATAGTCAGGGATGTCTCCGTGGCTAATGCCAAACTGTCAGCAAATGCTTGAGAATTTAATGGGCACATGTGTGACACTTCTCTTAGGTTCACGTTAGAGAAGACGAGCTTGTGATTTGACCAGTAAATTACTGTCGGTCGGTCCGAACAAGCAAACACGCTAGGGGTCGACTGACTTCGGAAAAATTTTAGTACTGTCGGCTGCGTTCCTAAAGTTACCTGGTAATATTGTACAAAACGGTATAAATCATTAGTTGTGCCAAACGGACCCATAAACAAAAAACGGTTAGACTTCTACGTTACTTACTCTTTTGGAATCAGACAATTGGCCAGTAATTGGATTGAGAGCAAAGTAAAACAAGGAACCATCCCCAAGAGCACACATAAGGAAACAGTTGTCGTCAAAACATGCCAACAGAATCGATCGAGGAATAATATCTGGGAATACAAAATAATCGGCATTAAAGGGCTGTTGAATTATTATTACTACATCGTCATCACTTGATTGTGATATAATCTTGGGTTTCTCAGTTCACAGAAGAACACATAAACACAATCGTTATGGAATAAAAATATCTACCTCCTTTAAGAGCCTCTTTTGTTATAACATCCAAATTTGGGATTCGTAAAATTAAGGCAGATACATCAGTCCAGAGTCCAACAGCCGCAAAATGAGCCTTTCCCTCGTCCATAGGAGAAATATCCAAGCAAGCCACTTCATTTTCCATGAGCTTATCCCCAACCAAATTGAGTCCTCCTTTAGCGATTTCCAGATAGTAAAGCTCTGGTCCGGCTGCACATATAAGTTGCCAGTTATTTCCGGATACGACACTAATGCTCTTGCCAGATGGAGGTTTCCATTTGAAGAGTAGCGATTTCGTTGAGGCGTCAACAAGGAAAATCCCACCCGCAATAACTTGTACCATCTGACCATGACAAACATTTGATGCCCACAAAGTCTGACTGGTCGATTCAAATCCTTCTAGGTCAGTCTCTTCTACTTCTTCACCAAATAAGTATAAAAATCTAGTGTCGTCAATACAGGACACAACCAACATGTTGTCATAATTAGTTTCTCCGCCAATCTTCAACGACCAAATCCCTTTGATTCCGGCAAAATCTATAGTGGCGTGCTCTTGGATTCCAATACCATTCCGAATTATCCGCAACGACCCATCCTTGTAGGCACCTTTAATGGTTAACAAATAAATGTTAGACAAATTAGACGAACAATTAGAAACGCAATAATTGCTGAAAATTAATAAAGAATATGTACATACGGAACTTTGCATTCCATCACACTTACCCGAACAGGTAATAAGTTGTCCCTGACCTTGCTTGTCCATGTCGACGACGACCATATCCTGAATAGGAGCAAGGTTGGTGAAGGTTTCCATAAGACTAACATAACTGCCGTCGTCATCAGGATCCGCACTTAGTTTAATTAATTGTGAATCCCCGAGCCTAGACCCAATGTATACAACACCATTGTCTAAGTAAGTCAAGCACTCGGGGGTGCTAATCTCGCCAAGGAGTTCAAATTTAATGTCAATAACATCTCCCGCATCATCCCGATCTAGATAGAGCATGAACAGATGGCCACTCATATCGCCAAGCAAGTACCGAAATCCGGTGGCATCTACTCTGGCATAGCACATAATCGTACTACTTTTCATCGCTGCAGGAGCTACAGCACTATACTTTTTCCCGTTATGATATAAAATAGATTCTTGTCCCACAATAATTACACCGCCTAAGGGATTCGGGACCGGTATGACAAGAGAGGAGTGACTCTCGACATTTTCTTGCTTCCATATCGTCCGAGCAAAGTCCTTGTCCCGGAGGTTAATCTCCCGGGCCTTGACGTGTCTCCCGATGGGATCTTGATGAATGACAATAACTGTGGGGTTTACACACCCGTACAAAAATTCGATGTCTTGAATGAAAGGCTCTTCGAGACGGATATTGTAAGCTTTGAGCTCAGTGTTATTTCTATCCAGGGGGATGATTTTAAAAAGGCCTTCGTATAACTTCAGTCCTATGACACGGGCTTCCGGGTCAACCACACCAATAATTCCAGTCTCTGATGGCTTGCCGATCCTATCGCCTATATTTCCATGAGCAATTGTGATTATATCTTGATCATCCTGTTGATTGCACTCAAGGATCATGGCATGATACCGGGCTGTTACGACAAATAGTTTGTCAATGTTATCGCCCGGGTATCTGAATAGCTTTAAAACAGCGATTTTCCCATATATCCCAATGTCCTTGATGGGTCTCAGCCCTTCTGGTGACACCGAGTACAATTCCAGTCTGGAGTTCTTCGCTAGGATTAAATTAATGTCCGTGGGGCTGGTGAAGTTGCCGGAAACACAGGCCGTGACGGCAGTGGGCTTGTGAGCTGTAACGACGTAATAATGTGGAGAAGTTGCCATCTTCACCGAGAGTTAAAACCGAGGGACAATCAGTAGAATTAAATGTTAATCTGCACAAACACGCATCAGCATTACCCCTTTATTTTCTGTTTAAAACTATTGTAATTATTGTAAGTATAATAATTCAATGCAAAATCGCTTGCGGTTCCCACTCCACAAACGAATAATTCTATTCCTGTAGTAAAACCAGAAAAGTTGATAGAAGATTTGGAACACAAAATAATAATTTCACACCGTCCCTGGCTTTTAATTCCAAGAAAATCTTATTGCCCAAAGTACACTGTATAATGAAGGCGAAGGCAGTGTAATTGTGTATTTATATGATATTAGAAAAATAGTAGATAAATTACGGTGGGCTAAGAGACAATCAGAATGAGAAAGAATTTGATAAAGAATTGGAAGACGTGAACGCCGCCACTTTCCCACTTGATTTACATTGAGCAACATAAACGCAAGCTGTATATGGAGCCTTGTTTTCCAAGACGAACGTGTGATGTTGACATAAAAGAAAGTGCGGGAACTCTGCTTCGCAACCAAACTTTCCATGCTGCTGCTGCCGCTCCATCGCTCGCTGCCTCGGCAGTTCCGTCCCACACACATCAAATGTATTTACACTTTTAACGCACATTCTCATTTTCCACATCACATCACCACGAATCACAATTTATAGCAGCAGCAGGGTTCATCTTCATTGTACCGTATACCCTTAATGATGATAATAATGATAATCAGTATTTATCTTTTACGATATGTCCATCATCTTATCTTACAATATTATTTAATTAAATGATTCATACACATGACACACTTGCATCTCTAATAATTTAATTATTATTAAGAACAAATAATAAAGAAAACCAGATCGTATTATTTATATTATTGGCTATAGTATTTTATTCTTTGTTAAACATACAAGCCGGTTTTTAAAAGTTAAGAGCAAAACAACGAAAAACAACTCGGAATTTGAAATTGATCCTTACACAATTAATTGTGGAATAATTACATATATGTACATAATGTATTATTAAATTAGCAATCATTCAAATGACAATTTCTTGCTTGGGATTCACTTGTTGAGATTTGCTTTTTTCTAGAAAAGTAAAATCGAGTAAAAATAATCCTGAAATGTCTAATATCGAACAGGTACAGGGGTTAACTTAGTCGTGGTCCGGCTGCCCCAGGGGAATTCTCATTTTTTAAATCGGCCGAGTCGCTAGATTCTGTTGCCTTGACTGTGGACGAGGGCTGTCGGTCCGCAGCTGCTTCTCTCTTTTCCTGCCAAACTTTCAGACATTGTTGAGCCTCTCGCAGGAGGGTCAAATTAGCGAAATTACCCCCAACCATGGCTTGCTTCTCTGCTGCACTAAACTGAGCTTCCGCTTGGTCCAGTGCCATGTTTTTAACTGGAAGGAATTTAATAATACTCAAAAGGCGTTCAAGAATGATTATAATCATAAATACATCTATATATAGTAGTGTTTGTTTCTAAAAAGCAATATTCTGTAATAAAAATACTTTCAATCTGGCCAAGTAAAATTCGGGCATTCATCATCCAGATCGAGTCATTGATTTTGGTCGCTTCGTCTAGTGACTGGTTTCCGTAATATTTCGCAATCTCATTCTTGTTCATCTCTGAAAATTGTAAAATGAATGTGAGGAATGAAGTGAATCAGGTTGAATCTCTAATCAAGTAACAAATTATTGCAATGTATTAATAATTTTATTTAGCAAATACCAAGATAACAGCGTCCAATCTCATGGAATAAGTAGGTTCGTTCCAAGGACGTTTTTGCCATCGCCATCCTGGACTCCCAAATCTCCGCAGCGTCGGTGTAGGATCCCTTGAGAGCATAGGCTCTAGCGTTGTGATCCAAAGCGCGACCTTTCACATCTGTCATGCGGCTAAGGACAACAACAAGGGATGGAATTTATTATGATTAACATTACTAAAAAAATTTACAACCTATCCTGTAATAGTTACTAAGCTATTGGTAAATATATCGATCCTTACTGTTCTGTTGCTATATCCAACTCCTGCTTGAATGTATCAGCTGCATTGTCATACAACTTTTGCTTCATAAATGCCAAGCCCTTGTAGTGGAGGACTTGACACATGAATTCTGGCTTCCGCGGGAGCAATTGCAGACTCATCTCCTTCATTTGTCGGATCGTTCGGTCGCATTCCAACTGACAGTCTTTGGCTCTTCCGATGGACAGCGCTAGAGGCAGTTTATGAAGTTAATTACAGTACGTGTCAAGCTTCCAGACCTAATAAATAATGTAGTTGACTTACCATGTTCAATGAGAGAGATGTTCTTTAATACGGCACCTTCAGCTGCATCTACTTTAATACGTCGAGACGCTTCCCTCCGTTCCCTTTCCTGCTCCTCGTACTGAATCACCATCTGTGCCGATTTAAAATCCGCTTATTAAAAATACATTCGGTAAATCTATACGCACACATATCTCGACGATCTTTTCAATTTTTTACCAAATCGTATGACCTTTAATTACATTGTTATTATAGTTCAAGCCCTGCTTTCGAGCATACATGGGATTTTGCTGGCGCCAAAACTGTTCCCGAATTTCTAAGTAATTTAACGCTTCAGTGGCATTCGATCGAAGTTCTTGGGATGACCCTTGATCACTTTGGATATCTATGGGAAAACACGGACATAATTTAGAAAAGTCATCAAATATTTTTTTGAAATCATGAACTAATTAAGAAAAATCACGAAGGAATCAAGTAGGCATGAAATAATTTAGGAAAATCGTGGAATAATTAAGAAAAGTCATAAAATATTTAAGAAAAGTCGTGTAACAAGAATCATAAAATAATCACGATAAACCCAAGCTAATCATAGAATTAATACACTAACCTGGCCTGTGCAAAAACTTTGTGAGGTAATCCTTGTCGAAGTACATTTGACCCAAAATCTCTCTGGCTACCCATTTTGATCGAGCTTTCGAAGGTGGTTTTAATTTACTCCCTGCTTTCTTGCCCAGTAGTTCGGATTCATTCGTAGCGGGTCGAATACAACAATGTTCTTGTTTTACTGCACAGGTAATAATTTCCTAATTACATTTCTCTTCGAAACCACAATTGTATGGTTTCATGTAACGAGTTGAGGGGATTTGTTCAAGGATCCCACATAATAAAAGTTACAATAAATTTTAGAATATCTTTACAGTTGGCCAGTGCTTCTAGATCTTCAATTAATGGAAGGACTTGTTCTAGATCTTCTATTTGGGTAGCGGAACGATCTATTGACATTTTAATAGAAAATTTAGTTTCAATTTGTATTAATAATAGTAATAAAGCCGGGGTTTAGGTAGATAGCAAACCTCCGATAGCTCTCCGAATGGCTTCTTGGGACTTTTGAATTCCTATCCGAAACGTTTCAACCTTCCGAATTCGATAGCCTCTGGAAAATTACAATTTTTGTCAAAACAAAATTATAGCCTTGGTGATCATGTAATAAATTAACTGTACTATTTGATTCGGTCATTCATTCCTTGTGTTTTACCTGTGATAAGCAATTAAAGCTTTTTCAAAGAGTCCTAAATTATACAGAGCTTCGGCATACTGGTACAGACCCATGATGTACACTTCCTTCCCCTCAAAAGAATTCTCAGCATCACGCAGTGCAGATGCTGCATCCCCCAACTTTAAATGACATTGACTTCTTGCCACTAGAGCTGCTTTATGAGTTGGTTGCAGTTCTAATGCCTGAATACGTATAATTATACAGATATATTTATTTTAGGTCTATTATTTCTCACAGCTTCACTAAATCGCGTTCAAGTTCAAAGAATGGTATTGGGAAATTGTTTAAAGAATTTTGAAATGATTACTCTGTCGAAGCAATATAATGCTTTCCGGTAATGTCCAGATCTGTAGTGCATCACACCTTCGTCCATGAAAGTTGTGAATGTGGATTTGGGCTGGATACACTTGCGCCTCTTCCGAACAAATCCCTGCACTGCACCAGTAGTTCCTGGCTTCCCCATTTGGGGCATTGTAGACGTACAATTTGGATTCGCCATTTTAATTCCACCA
Organism: Lipothrix lubbocki; assembly: GCA_034696945.1. NCBI lineage: Eukaryota > Metazoa > Arthropoda > Collembola > Symphypleona > Sminthuridae > Lipothrix > Lipothrix lubbocki. The sequence continues at coordinate 8,010 of JAQGAK010003120.1, forward strand.
AACCTGTCGCTATATATTATTTAACGTAATTAATTAATATTAATAATTAATAACTCTCCGGGGCTGCTATCTCAGAATCTCAACGAGATGCACGCAGGGCAAGACTGGCAGGCGCAGGACTATAGGTAGGACTTTCAATAATTAATATTTACTGTGTAATTACGTTTTACGAGTACAATAAATACAAACTGACAAGGTACAAGATAGATTAAATTTGTGTTTCTATACAATGAATAAGGTTTAAGCATATGCTACAGGTACAGGTGATTACTAAAATAGTAATAAATAAATTACTAATACACAAATGAGGGCGGATTCGGAAATGGACTTAATTAATTAGGAACATCAGACATAATCAGAAACTAAATAAAGAGAAATAAATCAATGAACGGGAACAAAAAATATAAGAAGAGTGGAAATAATAGGAAAGAAAAATTTTAAAGATGTTATCAAAATTTTAATAGAATAGAATACAGATACAGCACAGAGTACTACCTAATTGCCTATACAGCAGCGTCATCGTAAAAGGCAAGGCGAGTATGGGGATAGGAATAGGAGATGATTACCTTACCAAATACGACGGAATCCGGAATCAGGGAAATAAATTTTCTTTACAAAATATTTAAAACAAAATATAATGATATCCCTTGACGAATAGTTGCTATCACTATGTCCTTAATGATAATATCGTCAAATCTCTTTCGCAACGCGTGAAAATATTCGGGCATAATACCTCCGGAATCGTACCCACATCCAAAGGTTGGTTGGTACGATTCCGGATGTATTTTGCTTAGTTGCAACCAAGCCAACCAAACCAGCAATACCATTTTAACCAATTAGTCCGGCTCGTATAAATCCGAGAGTATGCGGTGTTGGCAATCTGCAAACCATTTTCTTTATTTTCATCTCAGAGAAAATTCCGGACATTTTGGTGGACTTTGTCAACTGGTAAATTTTGAAGGTTTTGGGCGATTTTATGACAATTTTCAACGCATATTTTTTGTATATCAGTTTCACCCATCACCGAAATGATTATGTAATTTGCGGGATTTTTTGAAAACATAATATGCCCACGGCCAGAACGCCGCCGGTAAAATAAATAATTGGTATTTCTGCCTAAAATTGATCGCCTTCATTATTCCACCATCTTTATTTTATTTCAACAATAGTAAAGAAACCAATGCTCATCAGTTGAGGACGAGTCACAAAGCCACAATGAGGTATCTTTCCGAGAATCTACGACTCGTGATTGCAATGGCGAGCAATCCACGGTTTCCATTCAAGTCGAACATTCGTGACAGTGCAGTAGTTAGGATAAGATGTCTACAAATTAATTACCAGAAATTTACAAAATTAAAATATTTAGGTTTTAAGTAATACAAATACGTATAAATAAAATGTAATTATAAGAATAAATTCAGCGTGAAATTAAAAGTAAATACGCATGACAAAATCAACTAAACAGATGTATACTAATTTTAAGAATAAAAAGAAATTGGTGTACTACATACAGTAAGTTGTCAGTTTTCACTTTTCATCTATTAACATCTATTAATTTTGTGTATGCATTGGTGGCGTAAAGTAAACATTTTATTGAAGTAATCACTGCGGCTAATCATTTAGTACGGAGCAGGACAGTACATACATGAACACATAGAACCAAAAGTTTATTTTACTGGAAGGGCAAACCATACTAGGATAATTCATTTTTCCGCAGGCAGCACGGGCATAACGATAAATTTTATTAAACACTAAAATGGAGGCAATTATTTGTGTTTTGTGACGTATCGTTGTTTGACTTTATTATCTTCCACGGTAGTATGGGAAGATCCCTCACTGATTTGAACAAATCGTGGATCCGTTTTTACAGGTGCTGAGGCTGTTTGCGGTTGAGCGAAGCTGTTCTTGTATTCGAAAGTTCTGCAAATGCAAACCAAACAATGTTAATCATCTATAGAGCAGGGATTTATTTTCTGGAGTAATAAATGTGATCATATGCTGGCTCACGGTTGGATGGTAATCGCGGTTGTTGCTTTACCAACGTGGGTCCCCTGTGATGACATTGTGGCAAGAGCAGGGGCCGTAGAATTAACTACTTCTTCCCCTTTAATTCCTAAAGCTTGTTTTCCCTGCATTTCCAACGTCATCTTTCGAGCAATCCCTTTGTCCAAGACTGGCTCAAATCAATAAAAAATTAATGACGAATTATCAAATCAATAATAATCAGACCAACAATGTGCACGGCAAATTCTTTTAGCGTTTACAAAATTATTATTTTAAAATGTTAGTTATGTTTATATTATTTACAATAATTAGATGCAGAAGTAAGAAATAATAATGATGAAGTGAAATGTTAAATGTACCCGAATAGCGTTTGACAGGGACGTATTTAGGAAGTTTGGCTTCTAAAGTCGCTATATAATTTTCTTCCTGCTCTTTTCGTTGGTCATCTTTTTCTTCTTTAGTTTTCTGCAATAGAAAGTTGTTTTATGTATAAAATAAGGATCTATTAGTATCCATTTCTAATGCATTGCAATCATACGATCTTAAGAGCCGAATCGTGAATCACACCGATCTTCGCCATGTCTTTTATGGCAAGAGAAATGGCTTCCAAAGCATCCCGATCTGTCTCGGACTGGTGGATCTTTGAGATTAGTTCCTCCAATTTTAGCACCATCTGGCTATCATCTTTACCAACCTTCTCTTTAATTTTTGGCATTAGCCTGTAAGCTTTGGTTCGCACGTTAGATATCTTGTCCTCTGAAACGTCAAAATGCTCATTTTTACAATGTTCCGGTTGTCAAATTCATTTTAATATTTCCGATTTCTATTAGTGTAGTGAAAATGATTAGGACCTGCTAGCCAGAGAGTGGGTTCAAAGAAATACTGGCGGTAATATTTCCTCGAAAACCTGTATGATTCAAAGAATAATTCATAGACCACAGTAATCTTTTAATTACGTAAAAAAATAATAAACGTGAACTATTCATCTATTTATTTATTCATCGGTAAGCAACTCAATCTGCGAAAAATGCGACAAATAAAATAACAATTTTAGGGTATGGGTGTGTAGGTAAACTTGATTCTCAACATTTATACGTTCGAAAACTGCAAAAATAATTTGCGAAAAATGCGAAATGAGATTACTCGCTGCGAAATTGAAAATTTTGACCAACTTTTCGAAAATGTCGTTTATATTCTACGATTTTTATTGTTTTGGAGGAAAGTGGGACGTTTAAAATACAATATTTAAAAATAATATTGAAAGAGTCCTTTGTGCGTTCAATTATTGAATTTAGGCGTGCTATTTATGTTGCATAAATACGTACAAAAAAGATAACGATGCTCCCATTTCTACTTATTTCCATTTTCAAAATATTGAGTTGTGTACTTATTACAGGAAAGTTTTTCCTTTAAAGGAAGCAAACAAATCGACGCGGGCAAACAATACCATCTTTTAAATAGTCTTAAATTTGCGTGTAAAACTTTAGATAAAATCATAACCATTTAAATCCTATAATCAGATAAAATCGTTTTTATTGTACGTTTGGTACGAAGAGCATGGAACATTGGAGTTTTAATATCTTGAAAATCTGGAAAATAATTATTATTTTATATAAATATCAATAATTGATGTACACATATTTCAACCGATGGGTCACAAGTAATTATTTCTCGCATTTTTCGCAGATTAAGTTGCCTATTTATAAGCTATCGTGAAAACATAATATTTTAAAATGATGTCTATACGTCCATATATTTTAGCCAGTCCAATATCAAATGAACTTTAAAACAACGCGCAGGCAGATTTAAAGATTTACGAGGAACAAACATGACAAAAACGTTTACAAATTTACAACAATTATGATTAGGAATAATTCACTGGGTAAATATACTTGGTATATCGACATCATTTGGCATTAAACTTAAATAATATAAATTATACCCATTTTATACTATTATTTACGTAAGTATATGCGTATTTACGAAATTGCGAAATTTGCGAAATCAAAAAAGCTATTTGCGAAATTTGAAGGCAAAAAAATGCGAAAAGTTGAGTTGCCTATTCATCGGGAAACAAACCCACCTGTTCATTATCATGTCACTCATGTACAGGTAAATCATGCGATCCTGAGCATTCTGACTCTGCGCAAATGCTAGAAAATGAACAAAGAGCATGTAAATAAATAAATGTAAATTAGGGAATAATTGCAATATTAACGTTAATCATAAAATCAAAATAATCAAGCGTTGCAAATAAATTGTAACGTAAATCTCACACTACAAACATATGTAATAAAAATAATATACCTTTAATTTTTCTCCGAATCTCGCTACGTTGATTCGCTCGTCTACAATGCCGGAGTAAAGATATCAAGGCCTCTGCTGCTCCTAATCTACTTGGCAGTTGAGTCTGGTTAACATAGTTAGAAAAACTTTTTACTATAGTTGATAGTAACATAATTTACTGGGAGTTCATATAAGTAATTGTGTCTTTTTGTTGAAATACTTAGAAGTATTCAAATCAAAATTACAGAATTTGAATCTTAATGCTTGGTAATATTACCACATGTAACAACCGGTGTAGCAATAATGGGACAAAGTTTTGATACAAACTATCGCTTGGCAAGCAAAAAGGAAGGACGACCATTTGAAGGAGGAGGCTGCTATGAATCCGCCAGTCATGGGTTTGACTTAAACGTTCTTCACAAAATAAAAGGACGCCACCGATTTCCGCCGCCACGGCCGTCTGTAAACAAAACAACATGATTCACAATATTCAACTTGGTTAATTTCATAAGCTCAGCGCTCAGGAAATTAATTGCGCCCGTACCGCCTTTTCCGGTGACAGGGCAGATGTATTGACAAGTAACTTGAGGATATCTGAAATATGCGGCACGATAGCTTCAATGACATCCATGTTGTCATCGGATAAGGCTCGGATGAAATCATTTTTGACCATGGGTGCATCTGCTCCAATCACTTGCATTACCTTTAATTAAGAGTTTTTAATCAATTCATCTTTATTTTTCAGCACAACAATAACACAATACAACTACAACCAAGAAATTATTAATTATGGCTAAATATCGTCTGCCAAACCCCAGGATGTGCCATAATCATTTCCAACTAATCTCTCGAAGTACCAAAAACAGATTCTCGTGAATTCACTTATCTCAGAATGTACCAAAATCAAGCGTGGGGCGGGATAGGAGGCATCACGTGACGCTCGCTTCCGGCGCCGTGCATGATTTTGGCACATCTTCAGTTTCGAAATTTGAGCAACTTTGCTATGGTACACTTTCAGATTAGTGGAAAACCATGATGGCACATCCTGAGGTTTGGCCGACGATATATTCCTTCATATCAAAATCTTACAAAAATACACAATATCCTAAAACAATGTACTAAAAATAGTGTTCCAAGTATTTAAAATAAAAAAACTAACATTAAGCAATAATCCCGAGATTTTTGCTCGAACATGAGCGTCTGGGTCGTTAATTAGGTCGTGAAAAACTGGGTAAAGACCATCTTTGAAGTGGACTAACGGGTTCCCGAACTTTAAAATATCTAAAAAATTGGACGCGCAGTTCGCTCGAACCATCCAGCTCTCAAAATTCTTTTTAGTTTTATCACTACTATTATTTCTCATCTTTACTCTTGAGGTATCTTTCGACGGTGGGGGTAAGTAGCGTGTACTCAGTAACGTGCTTGCCTGCAATATAAATCATATGACACCACCGGATTAATTGAAGCATTTCCTATGAATCGATACCCATTGTAAGATTTTCTTACAGTTCTCATAGTCAATGGTGTTGTAGAACACATTAACTGAACTTACCATATGTTCATCGGCTCCGAGCGATTTCCTCCAATGGGCAAATCCTGGAGGTAATTCTTGCGGAACTGCAGCATTACCAGTCAAACCGAATGCACTTAATGTGTGGAAAGCATCCAATAGCCAATACTTATCTTCCTCAGAAAATATCCTCTTACCTAACCCAAATAAAAAAACGTAGCATTTTTTAAAAGTGTTGATCTAAGTTAAATTAACTATTAATTATTAAATAAATTAAACTAAAATTTAAAATGTTCAATGTTCAGCTAAATTTCTAACCTCCAGCTTTTACCACCAAAGGCCCAATCAGTTTTGTAAAGCATTCCAAAAGTTGGACGTGGGGTGGTGTCTGATGTAATGCTGCCTTGACAGCTTTCTTCAAATTCATTATTAAAACTTTGACAGTGGATGTATCCACATTACAGTCCATCAGAATGTGGCAGATCGTGTCCACGGCTGTAGTCTCGACAAAAGGATTGTCGTTATTTGCTAGGAAAGCTAAGTTGTTGACTAAAAGTGGCCCCTTGACCACATCCGAGTACTTAATTAAATCCAAGAATAACATGCATCTTGCAGCTCGAACATATGGGACGTCTTCCAGAAGGTTTCCTTCTAACAGAGTTTTGGCGGCATCAATTACTCTGCGTATAGCCAGAATGTAAAAAATTAATAAAAATAATCTGTCTTGCTAAGCTAACTCACGAATTAAAATATACTTTAAGCTTTGTTTGACGATTAGAGTAAATTAGTACTTAAATAGCATACCTAGTTCGGCTCCCATCGTTAGTGGTATGACTAACAGCAAGTAACTTCCTCAACAAGGCTATTGCAGTATTTGTCGAAACTAGGTTCCCACTTCTTAATTTTTCCTCGACGATTGGCAATACCTGCAGTTTCAAAAGTGTAATATAAAAGCATGGGAATCAAAAATTGACTATATAGATATTAAAGATACATCGATACTAATATGTATATGAGCTACAATATACCTGAGCTATAGCATCTTTAGGGCTCATTACTTCGATGATCTTTTCCATGGTCTCAATCCAAATCGACACTATTGCTATAATGACCAATAAATATGAATTCAAATGATCCGCGTGATCCTTCAGCCCAAAAACTATACGCTACCGCAATATAAGGAAGAAACAGGTTTTTTTTAACTTTAAACACGTTTTTAGAACTTACCATGATCACTACTACTAACCATACAGGTATTGCATAAATTGATGATCTGCTTGATCCATTTGGGATTGCGAGCTTTTATGACTAGTCGTAAAAGCGGGGGCATTTTGGACGCAGCTTCCTTATGAAAATCTTCATCCATAACTTTCTTCAGTTCCTGAATCATATCACAGAGGAATGAATGTCTTAACGAATTTAGCCATTTTAGTTTTTATATTATTATTTAGTGATAAGATAGAACAAACTTCACTAATACCGATTCAACTATTGGAACAATTTCAATAAACGTTCTCGCAGCATTCAATTGGGCCAAGCTTGGTAATGCATGAGCTCCGTAAATCTTTTGGGAAATATCTCCGCTGTTGTTGGCATGAAATAATGTTAGTGAAGTATTAGAAGTTGATCAAGTGAACTTAAATACATTGAATTTTGTGGAAGTTACAACAACTACACTCACGCTAGACAAATCAAGGCCCGTTGGAATTCATCAAGCTTATCATCCATTCCGTGACGGACGATGTCATTAGACTATAAAAAGTTAATAATCTGAATCTGGGTGTTTGGATTCACGAACCTGCTACAAAAGTCAGAATTAATACTGCACGTCATACTTTGGGATCATTCCAAACAGCTTTGTCAATGGCATAATTCGAGATGGCTTGAGGCATATTAGTAATGCTCTCCCAACTAGAAGTCGGTCCCTTCGACCCGAAAACTCGACTTGGTGTGAAAATCGGCCTCGGCGTAGAAATTCCTGCATCCAATGCTTGAATTTGACTAGCATCGGATTTGGCAGATTCATTCTTGGTCATCGTGCTGGTAGCTATTTTCGAAGTGACTGGTGGTGCTCCTGGTGGTGTCGGCCTTGAAGTCGGAGTCGACGTCTTGACTACGATGGCTCCTTCCTTAACAGCGTTCGTCTTCGGTGGATTCAGACTTGCATTTGGATTCATAATGTCTTCCTTTCCCTAACAGGCGGAAGAGAATTCAGAGCGGAATCATACAAAAACAAACAATTGCAACAGGTCTCTCTGATCTGACTACAACAATTCAGTTTCGGGGGTACACGGACGGACCACGGACGGAGGAAATTAGAGATGGAGAAGCACACATCCAAAACAATTACATAAGTAAACACTTTAACATTTAACACTCAAGCACTTCAACTTTAACAAACGAGTCGAGCAAATCAATCCACACCTACATTTATATTACAAGCTATATACATTATATAATATGTATATGGGCGGCCACTTATCCCCGAGTTATCCCCGAGCACACTTTTTCATGTTTTCCATGTTCTGCCAGCAAATATAGGTTCTGGAGGATCATTAAGGAGGGTACATTTTTTCTTTAAGAGATACATTGATTTTTGACCAAAATATCGGGTATTTAGTGATGCCCGCATCAGGG
>JAQGAK010003121.1:0-16444 GCA_034696945.1 Lipothrix lubbocki
TGCTACTTGAACAACGTCATCGTGTGTCGATCGCGACGCCATGGATCAAGACAACCTTACTATTATACTATCCTTGACCTATAGGTATTTTTTTTATCCTTAATGTATACAGCAACTCTACCAATAAGTTCCTCCCCGTCTTTTCCATTTCTTTATTCATACTTCGCCTTTATTCTGTGAGTTATTCTTGTATGGATTATGTATTTTGCAGCGTTGTAAGCAAAATATTTTTGTAAATGAACATTTAAGGGAATTTACTATTAGATTTGCAAAAGAACATTTGAGGGAATTTGCCATTAAATGTGCAAATGAACATTTGAGGGAATTTGCGATTAAATGTGTAAATGAACATTTGGGGGAATTTACTATTAGATTTGTAAATGAATGGTTTTTAAAGGAAACTGGTGGAATTGTGAGTTTACATGTATTGTTGCTCGGATGTGAAGGGATAAATTATAGTTAGACCTGATGGGAACGGAATTTAATTAGAAGCAGATGTTCTCGATTCATTCTTTTCTACTTTATGTTTTCTTCGAATAGTTCCCCAAGTGTTTCTTTAAGCTCCACTTCTTTATAGTTCATGCTTTCTACTTGTTCACCTTTAGTTTTGTGCAGAGAGGAGTATTTTGCATCGTAACTATACACTCTTTTATAGTTTCCCTGAAATTTGGTTACTTTTCTCAGGACAAACTCTGCGTCTATAAGTGGAAGGGCACTGGAGAGAGACTTGTTACAACAAAATACAAACAGGCTGATAAGCACGTCTTTGTACTTTTCTGCTCATTTTGTACCTGTTCCGTAAGCGCATCTATAGTGTTATTGGTATGTGTAGATACTTTTAGTATATATAGCAATGAGCTAATCCACTCCCAAGTGAGGAAAACTTAGTTGAGTTTAGGGATTAGTGGACTTAATTTTATAGTGTGAATAAGTAAGACATTGTATGTATGTTATATGGAGATCATATTATTGAGTTATAGATGTATACCGGAGGTACTCTGGAGTTTAATAGGCATTCATATAAAAGTGTACTCATATAACTCCACCAGTAACGGAAAGGTCTGGTGATAGTGATGAAAATAGCCGTAAATGCTTGGAAAACACTTTAGCATTTCCTTTCCATATTTTCTTTGCATTTTCAAGTTAGTTGAAAGCTTCGGGTGGTATTAGCTTTATGTGATTACAAATTACTTGATGGCCTCTCACTCCCTTTGTCGTATGGTAACAGTCCGAGTTGATGGCAGATTCTAGGTTGTTCCTTTCTGGCGGCTGAGCTTGCATAACGAAAGAACTCAAAGGACTTCAGACTTATTTTTGTACTGCAAAAGTTCGTGTATACCCATAGTTACAATATGTGTGTATTTTCAAGAAGTATTTAGTGCGTCTACGAGAAAATCTTGTAGGAATTCATATGGCAGTTGTCGGTGAGTCAAAGGAGCAAAATATATAAATTTTCAAGGCAGTCACCAATTAAATTTATAGCCTTTGGCACTTGCAATGTTTACTTTTCTAGAGTGACTTTGCCCTGTTTTTACTACAAAATTTGTTGGTACTGGTGTTTGAACGGAAAACAATTGCTTGACATCAGCTGGTCGCAATCTTGAGAGGAATTAAAAGCTCAAATGCTTACTTTTGCACTTTTAATATTTTACTTCCTTTATCGTCAGCGTCTTCTTTTTCATGATTTTCCCTGTGTGCACTGAATCAGAATTCACATGCATATTAAGAATACACATACATACTAAGAATACACATACATACTAAGAATGCACATACATATTAAGAATAACATAATAAAATAAACACTTGAAAAGAAAAATCTAATAAGTAACCTTTGTATTTGATTGTTTATAGTTCTGAGTAAAGATAATTCGCATCCACATCATCGGATGAGTGAAAGTCCCAAAGTGAGGGAAGGGACTGGGGGGAATGGGCAGCAGTCACCGCCGATCACAACGATAAGGAGCGCATCACATCCCGGTCATGGCCATGTGAACAGCAGTCAGAGTCATAGTCACAGCTTTGGTCATCAGTTCTCGTCACCGCACAGTACCTCATCCGTAGCTAATGGATCAGTAAGTGGTCCAATCGGGGGAGGAACACCATCCCCTCCTGTCAATGGCACCACCACTACTCCAAACGCCAATGGTTCCGCTTCCACTGCCCGGACACCGTCGTCTTCATCCAATTCTTCCGGCTCTGGAGGTTCTGCTGGTTCGAATGGTGCGAATTTTTCAAACTTGACAAGTCTATCATTTTTCACAAGGGGAAATGGTGATGGTGGGAAAGTCATATGCACATTTATGGATATATGGGATATTATATGATATAGTATAAAGTGTAATATGTTTTACATCTAGTTTATGTACCACATGTTAATATACATATCGTCGGCGAAGGACCCTAAAGTACCAATTTCTATCTCTCTAACATAGAAATTGGTACTTTTAAGATAAAACCCTTCACAGACGATACATAATATATACTATCAGTATAATCTTATGGACTTTATATGGAGTTAGTTCGTTTTAGTGAAGCTGCTTTGTACCAAATTTTACAATTATTGAAATATTTACTGTAAAAGTAAAAATATAAGGAAATCGAAATCAAATTTTGTATTTATTAAATTATATATATATTATATATTTATTAATTTGTCTATGATAGCATCCATATTCCCTGGCGAAGGCTTGAGTCATGGAAGCGGTGGCCGGTACATTGTCAAAATCAAGCGATTTCTCGGAACTCTTCTCCATTTTGGATGTGACATTTCTCCTGAAGTTGGAGATCGTGTCAGAAGCCTAGTCTTTAATCTAGTGGTAAGCTATATACATGTACTATACGCATATGAATTTCATGTTTCAAAAGACAGCGGACGACAGGCTGCTTTAGTGTAAATAAGACTGGGATATTTTATGGCGGAGTTTTTATACTTACAGTCTCAAGTACTTAGGTAAATGAAAGAAATCTCAATCCTTGTGGTATTTTGATAGAGTGGCCACCTGAGCATTGAGGAATTTCATCACTCCCTGCAAGAGGTGACTTCCTTCCCACTAAGACCATTTGTGTTACCATTTTTGCGGGCACACCTGCCACTTCTCCAGCGGGAGATTAGTCACCTCGCACGTATCGCCAAGCAGGTAATGACGCCTTGGAAATAAATGTTACCTACAGATGTTCTTGCTTCTCGCTTTCGCAGCCGCACAACCTCTTACGTTATGAGCAGAGCTGAAGATAGGAATCTTGAACAACATGCATAACGTAACCCTTTTCGCCATGAAACATATGTGCTGGTAGCAGTGTCGCTCATATGCACACGAATATGTATATACATATAGACCTATATACATATCTCTCTAAATGCATGAGTTCTGCATGATCAACAATTGCTTTACGAACTCCCTGAAACACTTCACTCCTTTCTTGTTCATGCACACACATGTTTATTTGGAAGACGAGCTTATGCATGTGTTCATGGCATGTTGATGCCTACTAGATAATTATGTAGAAAGTCAAGTTGTAAAATTAAGTTTGTTCTTTTTGTGTGAGACTTTATGGGGAACAAGTAGTAGCTTTTGCTTGTGTGGAGTATGCCGGAACGAAGACAAAAAACATGTCGATGATACTTCCTCTTAAATTGACTTCTCGGGGCTTAAACGACGCATAACGCTAATACACCATTTTGTTGTTTTGAATCTAACTTGTTGTTATATGGCTTGTCATATTTTTCACAGACACCCTTAAGCTACATTCGGAGTCACGAGCAGGTGATTTTTGAAGCTGGCTCGTCTCCAGGCGAACCTTGTGACATTTTCCATTCGGAGGCTGCTGATATTGGACTGGCACGGAAGAGGAAAGCATCTGAAAGGTGAATATAAATACTCGTTAAGTTTTTGGTAGATAGCTTTGGGATGGGAACTAATAACAAGACACATGTTTGGAATCTATGTTCTCCCTACCTTATGGGAGTATTTATTTGGATTTGTGGAACACGAAACAGAATGGTCTCCAGATGGAAGGTGTGATTGTCTCTTTTACGATTTGCACAAATCTCATTCTACAACTTCGAAGCCCCTTGGTGCTAGGTGTTGGTTTTGCCTGGAGGCCTGTCGATCTAGCTAAAAATTCGCGTAGATACAACTCCACTTATACTTCTTAATACTTATACCGCATATTATTATTATAAGAACGGACCTATGTATGACAGTAGATGAATTGGAGAGTCGCTGCTGGTCTCAATGTCATATATACAGTGTATCAACTAAGGTCAAATCATTGTAGAAAGGTCTTAGTTTTTTGGACACGAAGCAGGATAGGATAAGGGAGAGGCTTTAAGAATGATGGAAGACATTCTCTGGGATGAATGTGAGGAAAATGACGAGGGCTCAAGGAGTTACAAGGGAGGACACATGGGAGGAGACTCAGTGAAGGAATATCTAACTTGATCCGAACTGCCGATATGAAAAGCTTTCTATTATACGGCCGAGAGAAAAGCGATATCGAAACAGCTGGTATTGTTCGTGCATAAGTAAAATGTGAGGCATGTGGTGTTTTTGAGCTGGAATGGGACCGACAGTTTCCAGTTGGCTCCATGTTTCACGATTGATATTGACCATCTGTGCCCTTTTATGCGTACCTATCTTAAGTCATGCACTTTCCTTTGCCAATCTTCATCCTCCTCCAATATATGCATTATAAGAACACCAGTCGTGTTCTCTCTCTCTCCCGTTGTTCCTCCTGGCTTTTAACTTATGGCAACGGAACATTGGTGTTCTCAACTAACGTCCCATACTGCTATATAGGAAAAGACACAATGTGTAACACACTGCAAAATCACCTACACCAGGTTTTATCACAATATACAACTCTAACAGTACTTGCTTTCGTCGTTAACAATTTCTCCTACTCCACGTAAAAGATACTTAGAACATTGCTCTGCAAGATTAGAAGACTTGTACATATTTGTAGCTAGTAGCTAGTATTACTTTGGAATTTACCACAACTCACCATGTAATAAGATTTCTGTTGTGTAAGACCATCAGGCAAGAATCCATGTTTCAACTAACTAAGATGCTTGCCGATGCCGAAATACATTTCCCCATACGATCTTCGTAATATTCACTTCGGAAATCATTACTTTGGACGCGCATATATGATCACTAATGTAATTAATCAATTTTACAAATGTTATTTCCTGCGTTTAAGTACCGTTTTAATTTAATCAATTTGCAGTTTCTACGAAAATGGGGAACCTAGTGAAAGTGGATATGTTTCTACACCAAAACGACATCATGCCAGCATCTTCTCACCACCTTTCTTCATTAGCTCGTCAGCCGGGAGTGGTGGTGCTGGAGGGAATAGCGGGGGTAGTGGTTCCTCCGGAGGCTCAGGTGCAGACTTGAGAGATTATTACACTGCCGCGTATCCCTTACTCGCCGTGCACCATGCCCATGGTCATGTACTTCATGAGGCTGCGGCGGCAAGCTTGACCCCAACTCATACTCCAGCGTCTAATGGTGGCGTCCCCAAAGGTGGACCAGAGGATGAATGGAAGAATATTCATGTCATGCTCAACTGTATTTTGAGCATGGTGGAAAAAACGAAACGGGCACTAGCCATACTTCAGAATCGAACTTTTCATAATGAGGCAGAGGGGGGAGCCGGGGGGAACAATAGTAATTCCTCATGGCTTCGAAGACCTCAATCAGCTTTCTCACAAATGGAAAATTCCGAAGATTTTAAGCGTCAGGCGGGCGAAATGATAGCTCAAGCTTTGCGTGCTACGGAAGATCGTGTGGCTGAAGTAAAACGTCGCGCTGGTAAGCTCACAAGGGAAACCTTTATATTTTGTCTTTGTATAGTTGTCGACCTCCTGTATACAAGTTCATCAACTATTTCCCCATATATACACGAGATTTTCTGATGATAAATAAACAATTTTGTTTCCCTTTGTCTTCCCTCAAACTTTCTTGCACTAGCATTTGCATAAAATACATTTTCTTGGTTTACCAAACACTAAATGCTTATTTAAGAACACAAGATCTCTCCGCAGCTACTGGGTTCCCACATACATATACAGATTGTACATATGTTGTACAGATATGTAGTGTCGGAGAAGCACTACATACACATGTTCTAGTATGAGGGAGGAAGATGCGTTGTCAACGCTTGTGAATCAAGCTTTTACCTTTTTGCTAAAAGCAGACATGGGAACTCAAAGATGTGTATTCGCCATGTAAATGAGCTTGTATGGACGTCTCTCACAAGAAAATACATAATATTAGTTAGCAAGAACCACTAGTGTCCTGATGTTGTTTCAGGACACATAAACATGGATGTATGTATGCTCAAAGAGGATGATGAAAGTATAGTTTCTTGCATTTTCGCCTCTCTTCTCCGTGTGTCGGTGAGGGTAATAAGACTTGGAGGACGATGTTACAACTAGTATAGTAATAGTAAAGAAATAAGGAATTTAAGACCGTCTTGATGAGTATACAACGGAATGCTTTATGTGGATAAGTTCAACATGGCAAAATTTACTTTGGGTCATGTTAGACAGGAAGATGGAAGAGCATATAGTGATCCTTTATAAAATAATCTTAGTCTAAATTGCCAACACGATACATTCGATGTCGTGGGAACGGAAGCAAATGTCATATTGTTCTTGTCTATACACTTTCTTGCATGAGTTGAGATGGAAATGGAAGGATAGGCAAAAGTACATCTCCTTTCCCGCGACGTACAACTCACCATAAAGACAACTACAAATAAACCTTTTCCCCTTTCCAAAATACATATCTTACATATGTACATGCTGTATCTTACTATATGCCAAAACGCTGGTGCATTCAACAACCGTTCGACTGTATGTGCATGTCCTTAAGACTGTGAGTTTTCCCTTATGAAAGTTAAAATCAAATGCTATGTGCAGGCAGGCAGCCTTTCACATGATAAGTTATGAAATAGGGAATTGGATCGAATTGACTAGAATAAATTGTGCTGTACTAAGTTGATTCTTTCGAGTTAATTTATGCTTTTTTCACGTTTTCCAGAGGAGGCCGTGCAAGAAGTTAAACGCCAAGCCCTGGTGGAGCTTCAGAGGGCGGAAGCAAGAGCTTGCGAAGTGGTTGCAGCGGAAAGAGCACGACTAGAACGAGTACTTATTGACTCAAGAAGAAATCCGTCAGAATCTGTTATTGTAGGAGCATCCATGGAGGCCGAGGTATAATTACATAGTAAACTAATAACATTTATACTGCGACCTGTACTGATAATTACAAATTAAATACTGAATTAGTAATTGTGTGACGTGTGGGTGCTGGAACTCTTGTTTTTACGTGTTACGCCACCACAACTTTACACAGCTTTGTACTAGTTTCGGATTTGATGAGAATGCTTTAAACATGTTTTCTATAATATTATACTTTGCGCAAATGTTGACTCTGATTTGGGATGTGAACAGACGTGCTGGAACTGTGGTCGGAAGGCTCATGAAACATGCAGTGGATGTAACATGGCAAGGTACTGCAGTGCTTTTTGTCAGCACAAAGACTGGGAGAATCATCACTCAGCCTGTGGCCGAAGTAATACTTCAAGTACGGAACGAGCTTCTGGTGCTTCTGATACGAAAAATTCTCACATTCATGAGAGTAACAGTAACTCATCCCCCATCAATGTCAGTCATCCATCACCAGATAACCATTCGTCAGGGTCTAACAATTAATATATAGTTTTACCTTTAGTTTTGCATTATTACACATGTATAGGTTTTAACTGAATCATATTTAACTAATCGTAAGATGTTTTTTAAATCTTCAACCATTGAACTATATTATATTGTTATTATTAAGTAATGTAAACTCCAATAAGTATAGAGAGGTAAAAGTTATGCAAACTTAATTTGAAAACAAACCATAACATGTTACGTTCAAAATGTCTTTTTAGACACTGACTATAGAAACAAGGTATTCAAACATGTAATAATTATTATTACTACAGTAGTCTAATGTATAGTTGTCCTAATTATAAATGTATTCAACATGCTTCTATGTAATAGGGTAGTAAGTTATAAAAATCGTAGTTGTTATTCGTGTTTTAAAATTCAGTCATGTAATTCCTTGAATGGATCTGTCCTAAATTGTAATGAGAGTTTAATGAAGCTCTGACGAGAGGGAAAATCGTTGAGTGCTACTGCGAGTGAACCATGATTGTGTTGATTTCTACCTCCTTATTCCAGTGTGCTCATTCTTATATTTTATTTCACTTCGGTGTAAATATGTTAGGTAGTTTTTTACGAAGGCATGAATGCTCTGAGCAAGCCTTCTTTCGTGTTACATTTATCATGAAGTTAAACTAGAGTGAGCAATTAATAAATTATAAGTCGACGATTTACGAGCCCCTGATATCAACTTATGTAAAAAAAACTTTTTATGACAAATGTTATTGTCTATAATTCGTACAGCTGATAGCAGTACTTATTTACAGTGAAGCTGACACTGCGGAAGAGCAACAAACCTAAGAATTTCCTAAATTAAGAATTCCCTCTTCAACGCTAATTAAGTGCAAATCTAATAATAATAATAGAAACTTGCATATAATAAGTAGGAGAAAGAAAAGCCGAATTTCAATGTATCGTTCACCCAGTCAGTCTAAAGAATGAAAATATATGGATGAGATATATAATATATAAATTAGAATCCTTCTTTGTCAACTTTAAATACGAAGTTCAGTTAAATGATTAATAGGAAATTATTATACTTATTATAGTAGCTCACCAAACACGGGTTGTTGTGTAAAATGACGTTAACGTCATGTACGAAACCTTGGGTTTCCTAATGCATTTTGCACTGCAGTCCACAGATGACAAGTATTTTAAAGCTAATAATAATGCTTTCCTTGCTTTTAACCATTTGTACAATTTTTTTAAGTTTTTTCTAGTCTGAGGAATTTAGAATTTGTGTTCAACCCCTGCGCATTACAGTTAACGTCTAATTTTCAATGTTCTAATATACACTGGATTTGAAAGTACGAATTTATGTAATTATTATTTTATTATGAACCTAAATTGTTATGGATCCTGTCAAGCCTTTTTGTGCTGAATAAAAACTCATTAAAATAATTAATGTTCGTCTGTCTTTAAGGATTACTGCCTGTACTTTATGTAAGGACAAAGAAACCAAAATAAAACCAGAACTTATTTGTTTTGTCACACACCTGAAATTGATAAATACATACTTGTTGCTCGCTGTTGGCTTACCATACTTATATTTCCTTTTACACGCTAATTGGATATTACTATGAGAAACAGGTATGGAGTCAAGTTTTAATTTAAAATTTGATGACACGATCGACGGCTCACGTCATGGCTATGAAAGGAAAAAATTCCTTGTAGTACCTTCATCTGTTCTAATCCACACATGTACAGAGTAATAAAGTACCAAAAGCTCAGTATCCTTGAACGCTGCATCTACTTATACGTACTTGATATGGTTGAAAAACCGTCAAAGTCAAGCCGAGATTTACATTTGCTCACAGTGCAAAACTACACGTAATGATATGATAATTAGTCCGTTTATGTTCTTCACCCAACAATTCCCAGGTTCAATCATAAGCATTCATTACAGAGTGGTCATGCTGTTTGGTATTCACTTTTACTTATTATTTAGAGTATGTTGAAACTTTACGAGCATAATCCCATCGGAACATTTCTATATTCCATGTTTACACTAACCCACATTTCATGTTGTGACTAAAATTTTAATTGCAACCGACAACGTCGAATCGCCACAAAACATAAAAATATAGTCAATAGGATTCTCCTGCTAGATGTGATGCGATGTTTTTCATAAGATCAAATATAATAGTGGACCCTACAAAAACAAAGACTTTCTATTCTGGAAATTCTATTGAAAATACATACAGGCTCTAAAACTGTAAATGTCCCCCACAGTAACAATATTTCATCATGAATGACTAGCAAAGTTCAAAACCCCGAAAAATTAGAATTCGACAGATGACATTTTTAGTTTTACAGAAATAATTCATTCGTAATAGTTTAATATTTATAATTTTCGGTAACAAACAACAGGATGAGATATGGTCAATCATGTTAGTACAATAATTAAATGTAATAAATTTCGGTTCGCGTCATCCATAACTTGTAGTCATTACTTGAAGTGCTTTCTGGAATCACACATCTGCTAATACGACGATTACTAACAGGCAAAGCACTATTATAAAGTCCATTTTTAACCAGTCTATCTATCTACCGAAACTAGGAAATTAAGGTAGTGAAAATTACGTCTATAAATATGAGTTAATAAATTGTTTATTCTAGATAATAATTAAATAAGGCATCAGAACGATGATATCCTCACTTCCTCCATGCGAACGCCGTCTTACTTCTTCCGTTCAGGATCTGACTCCTCAATGTTCGTTGTTTTACACTGGGGGCAAACCTCTAAATCACCAGGTCGTATTACCTGCAAGAATGGGAATGAATTAAGACTTTAGAAGCATTCGATCAATTACAGTAATTATTTATAAGACACAGGTGCATTCTTTCTCGTCCGCACAATTCATTCGAATTTATGTACGCATTAATTATTCTAGTCAGTGCAGCGATAATGTTTTACCCGTGGGTGTTTCGGACACTCCTTCTTCACTCTCAGATTAGCTCCAACGTAACCGCATGCATTACAAACTACTTCAGTGCAAGGACGATCGCAAAAATCGCATGCACCAGGAGTAGTAGACTTGTCGGCGGCTTTAGGTGACGGAGGTCGTGCTCTGGGCTTAGGTGTCTGACCTTGGAAGCGTCCCTGCGCTTGTTGCCCATGATTGTGCCCACGACCTCGCCCAAATCCACGACCGGAAACTCCTCCTCTCTGACCCGCTAAAACGAAGTAACGTAAAATTCATTCATGAAACTTATCAACACAACGCAATAAAAAAATTGATCATATAGCTATTAATTTGCAAAACACGTATTATTGGCAAAAAACCTCAAGTATGTAAACTGCAAGCAGCATTCCACAATGGATGCGCTGTGACTGACAAGACTCGAAAAATCCCAACTCTATAACTTACATGCTTCAGTCTACATGTCTACCAAAGTAGGAAATCAGGTCTGTTATCATTACCTTTTGCAGTGTTGGACGTGGGTCGAGGAGGCATATCTAGGCGATTCTTGTTCTGCACCTCTCGTCCCGGGATTCCGTAGGTGAATTTAACTCCAATCGGCGTAGTGGCATTCTCCTTCTCTCCAGACTTATCGTCAGAAGGTGACACGGTCTGCAAACAAACATCACCAAGTCTTCATTTAAAAAAAATTACGCCAACGGAATCAATGGATACTAATAAATATTTATGTTTGACACCACTCACAAACTTTCCCATGTTGTTGACATTTTCATTCAATAAACATAAGTATAAGCACACACACATTAGATTATTAGATATCACATCATGCTAAAATTTTAGAGGGCAAAAAGTCAAATCACTGATAATCAGTCCAAAGAGCCGGAAAACGTAAATTATTAACATTTACAAAATAATTTTTGTACTTTATACAAACAGTTTGGTCTAAAATACCTCCAAAACTAAACAAGAAATTTGTGATTTTAGACAAAGAACACTACCGACATCACAATGAGCAAAATAAACTTTAAAAAATTTATTTACCTTTGCCTCCATCTCCGTCGACCTGAATTCCTGACCTGACCTTTCCCGGCTGACTATAGGGAAGATTTCCTACGATCCGAACTTAAGGATGAACGATTGACGCGATGAGCCGAGGATTTTAAAGGGAACAATAATGAGCCACTGAGAGCCAAAAAAACAACAAGAAGAAAAGTCTTTGTATATGGGCAGAAATGCTTTAAACATCAGCAGTCAAATTGGAGTCAGGAGCAGCAACAGTTGAACAGTCAGTCAGTCAGAGATTTGCAAAGAGTGGAAAATGTTGGTTGGTGGCGTAGGCGCGTTGGAGATGATGAATAAACGTCGGCAAACAATATATTGCAATACTTCCCAATCCCAATCAACAGCAGCAGCAACAGCCTCTCAACCAACAGACCAACACCTTGTCTCTATCCCAATCCGTGTATTGTACCAAGTGGACTCAATCTGGGAGAGAGAGGTAAAGTATGAACGACTATGGGAGCAAAGACTTTTTCAGCTCATCCCAGCAAACTCAGCATTGTCAGTACACAGATATTTTTCAGCATTTAGGCAGCGCAGCATTGTAGACTACAACAAGCGCTCCGCGTCACAATCGATAGATCACTAACGATACGTATTATCTTTTTTATTTTACATAAATTATTTTCAGTACATTACACTTATACATATGTAGAGCTATACTAGAGCACTGTGTGAGGAACAACAGTCACAGGGAAAAAAATAATAAATTATCATCTGTAATGACAAAGGCATAGGTGAAGTACAGATATTGTGAATAATACTGTGAAGCTTAATAGGGTAAAAAGCACCTAAAAGTATGGAGTATACAATATATGTCTATCTATATTATGTATATCTTAAAAAATTATAATTTGTTTACTTAATGAGCGTCAGCCAGCAGGCCAGCCCTTGTAAAACGAATAGTTTTATGCATATTATACTAGTTATAGTTATATTATAGTAGTTACTTATAGTTACACGATCTTACAACATGGTGAGACGTAAAATTCTAATTTGGTATAATTCGCATAAATTCATCATTACTATTCTGCCAAGTATATAATTCTTCGAGCTTAAAATCCTCTCAGGGATGCATAATAGTGAATATATATTTTGCTAAAAATCTTATTTTGTCATGTTCGTAAGTAACTAACTCCGGTTTAAAATACATTTTGCGATAACATGTACAGAGTTTAAGTTCTTTGGGTTTAACGTTGCTATCATGTACGTATAGACGTTTAAGTATACAAAAATGTTATATTATGAATATAAAATTATTCCTCAAAAAGTTTATACTGCAAATATTGCAACTAAACATATATTAACTTGCACTTTTAACTTCACAAATGTCAAAAATGTATATACGTTATGTTATTACTATAGATGTATAGTCAGCGAAGCATCTTAAAGTACCAATTTCTAACTCTTCAACATAGAAATTGGTACTTTGAGATCCTTCCCCGACGATATATGTAAGTATACTTACAATTATGAAGTTGAGGGTGAAGCCATCAGCAGAACTGTCACTGTCCCGGAATAAGCTCCAATATTTTAAGAGTTTCAGCACATATAGTAATAGTATAGTATAGTATATGTGCTATTGGGTTTCAGCAGAGATCTTTAAAAGTCAACATATAGAATAAGAGATTTCTTATTTAGCGAAGATAAAAAGAAGACTTTAAAGAGTCGACGCAAATTTTAGGTCAGTTAAAATATTTAGGAATTGATGACTCACACAAGCACAACCCACTGATCTTTAAATGCCGCAGAGATTATATGCTATTTATTCTTTAATATGTGTTCCTCCTATAATGTGTTCAAGTACAACTGATTACATTTAGAACTTAAGTCAATCTATCAAATCAGGCTTTAATCAAGTCAATCCACCATAGAAGAGTTGAGTCTGTTTAGGAAAGGAATGGAATGTTTAGTTGTATATAGGAGCAAGAGCTAAACAACTTTGCAGCAGTCAAACTCTATTCTCTATACAACACGAATACACAACATTGGCATTAGGCATATACTGTAATATGCAATTTACAGCTGTGTTTGCAGTGAAAAATTGCATCACTCTGTGTTGTGGGATGGGATGAATAGAAGAAGCACACCGGCCCGCAGGCACAACCAAATCATCTGACAAATCTAATCTAATAGGTACATAATTATTAATTTTATACAATCTTACTACCTGCTTGGTCTTGTGTGGCGGTACATGGCGCCACTGATTTCTGCAAGAACTTTTAAGGACGAAGTTTATTTACTTTAAAGTCAACTTTAGTGTGAGTTCATTCCTTCTTTTTAAACTTCAATATGTTCTATTTGCACACTGCACGGCATTAATTTATCACTTCTCAAATCTCGAGTGCAAGTGCTACTACACGTAAAGTATATAAGTAGATATGTGGAGACTATCGTATTATGTAAATATTCCTTTCCACGAAGTTAAAATGCCGGGGTACAAGAATTATTATGGGCGAGCGTTTTTAGAAATTCTCGGAATCGTACATAAACTTTACATTTTTAAGATACGGCAATACTTGTGTATAAGGTATATGCTGTAAGATATACATGCTCATCACTTTATCAACAGGTAAAAATGTGTATGTTATGACTGAAGAAACTGATGATAAATTCTTGCATTTACCAACGGGACCAACATCTAAGTTAGTGTAAATGTAATGAAGAAGCTGAGATGCACCACAGACCCCCTTTTTCCATCAAGGTTACATATAACTTGAAACTGTGGATTTGCATTCATTGACTCATGCAAAAGTGCAATAACACTTGGTCTCATCTCTCATCTCACACACATGCATCTCTATGTTATAAAGCTCATTCAGCAATTCAGCACACAGGCTAAATGTACGACATGCTAACATACTAAAATACATAAATAAATAAGTTGTATCGTACTTTGATTTATCATGCCAGGATAAAATTCATTACAATGTATGTATGATACTTAAGTCAATGCATATGCATTGTATATATGTTCACGCTCCATTCATGCTGCATGTGTATGAACTATTTCTGTAATAAATGTAAATAAATTCTATAAATATCCATAATTAATCTTATCAACGCAATTAACTCGTGTCCAGCACTCACTGTCATTTCTATAAATAAGCGGACAAGTGTTTTCAGTCTTTGAAAAACTGATCATCTCATACTTCATAAATGCTTTGAAGACTTCAAGCCACGGCAGCAAGAAATGTCTTTTTTCTCGTTTATTTGATAGCAGGGCAATTCCTCTCCGTCTGTCATTAAATTTAAACATTGAGTATTTAATCCACATAGAGAGGATTTTAATCCCAAATCGGGCTAAAACCTGACGTCCACATGGGCGTAATTGGCACTTCGTGTGGTTGTGGTGTTGAATCAGCTGGTGATCTTGTGGAGTATAGTCGTGGTATAAAAAATTGTGGGACGTCAGACAATTACATTAGATTATATGTATCAATGTATGGCAAAAATATTCTGCACTTTTGCCGTAAAACTTGATGAACATGTTCACTCATTCTTCAGATGTTGTTGAGCATTTAATGCATTTGAACGCGTAACCCAATTCATTCGTGTAATCGTGTATAGAACTTGCCAAGCGTGTTAACTGGGTATTATGCCTGTGGCATATTATGTATTATGGTTACATTTCAATCACACAATATAATTTATTTGGACGTGTACTATTTTCCGATTTTTTGCCGATATTCCTTCTAAACCTTACTTTAGCAAAAAGAGTATTTTTGTATTGTTTATTATCTATAGATTTACAATATCAAACATGTTTGAAATAAATGGAAATAAATAGATTTACAATGTTTTTACTGCAAAGCATTCTGCAATACATAGAGCAAATTAACTTCACGAGCTATTCACCCCGGCTTAAATAAATTAAAATGGAGCACCATTTTTCAATTGTTATGAAATGTCATCGTTTGTATTATTTTAAAATAAGGATGACAACTGCCAACAATGGCTAAATTAATCATGGGAATGCATTTCAGACTCCAGACCGAATACTATAGAATGCAATTTTACCAGTTCATTCCTATGAATTTAATAAAAATAGTATCATTTCTCCACTCTCCACATGCATAACATACTTACATAGATAATAATAACTTAACAGTGAAAGGAATTCATTGATCACACCCATGAAACGAAATTCATTAATGAATGGAAATAAGATAATAATGATTAAATAAGTAAACAATTTGATAAAGTTACATGATAAACGTAGATTTATCCAATCAAGAAATTATTTATGTCTTCATCCCCATCTTGTGAAACATGCATAGTTTGAAACCTTAATTGTGGAAGTACAGAATTTAACACTGAGTTAGAGTAGATTAGTAGATACAAAGTTACAGTATTCTGGTATAACGTACGCAACATAATATAGTGTACGTATCTAGTAAAATATTTGACAATATTTTATTAAGCGATTCATCGTCCCCAGCTGCTTTGTGAGTTTGAGTTGAAACATTAAATTTTTGTTGCGAGCATCAAGCTCAACGGTAACTATAGAGGATACCCTTAAGGGGAGTCAAATTGGGTACTCGACGAAGGGGAACCTTACTCACTTTCGGCAGTATAAAAGGGATCCCAACCCCAAAATGCACATCAGTAAGCTCAACTCCAGCCCACTGAAAACAAGTCTCATCATGCCTCCGAAAGTAAGCGGTAAAGCAGCGAAGAAGGCCGGGAAGGCCCAGAAAGGGATCCAGAAGGGCGACAAGAAGCGGAGGAAGAAGAGGAAGGA
>JAQGAK010003122.1:0-16444 GCA_034696945.1 Lipothrix lubbocki
TTTATAAGAGAATTTCTATATAAGAGGCGGATTTTGGTGATTTATAGCGTTCTCTTATAGCGAGGTTCCAGTGTACTCCGGAGTGTATCTGTAATTCCCCACAGAACTATCCCACAACGCTTCAATGTATCCCAAACTCTCGTTCCTCCCATCGGAATTCTGTTCCTCCCAATTGTGCTCCGAATATGAAATCAAGGTCTTCGCGTAGAACGATGCATCGCTGGCATTGAAACTTTCTTAAATACTCCCGCGCTTTTTCAATCGTCCTATTGTAATTTTTAAACTGCTCGAATCGCGAAGCCAATAAAAAAATATTTAAGTGTATGTAACCAATTAAAATAAAAGATGCTACCGCAGAGAAATAAACAAATAATAATTAAATATGTTAATTAAATAGACAGAGTAGTTAAATTTTATAGTTTGCAATTATTTTGTATTATTTATTTATCTACCAATAATTTACACATTGCTATTATTATTCATGTCAAATTATGATTCGTGACATGATTCTGTAAAAGTATAATATAATACTTTACAAGCGTTTCCAATACAGACGCTTCAAATCGACATCCCCGGAATCTCGTAAATAACTTGAGACTCGTCGGCTGGGTTGTTGAATTCGTAAATTCTGACCACCGCCGGGGCAAGATTGGTCACTTCCAGCCTCTTCCCAGCAAACAAATCAAAATCGATGCTCACGTCCTGCGGCACGGATTCTAAGTAAATCTCCAACTTGGAATTTCCATTTAGATATTCCCAACGTTTGGCTGATGAGACGTTTTTCAGTTCCAAATTCGTTTGCGGTTGTATGAAGTTATTCCCGGAGGGCAGATTGACTTCCACGACGGCAATCTTCGACGGCGCTGTCCCTTTGTTCCTGGTGCTGAATTTCATGTTTAGGTCTTTTTCATCTGTTAGCTCCTACAATAAAATGTAAATTTTCAACTTGAAGACAGATTTCAAATCATTCTTTAAATATATAATTTGTACTAAAAAGCGTCAGCAGTGACCATTTGGTTTGAATCTGTCTAAAATCTGTAAATTCAGTCTAAACTGTGTCAAATCTTTGTATAAAGAATGCAAGCATCGGTCACAAAAACATTTACACCGGTCAAAATGTCATTACAGTTAGTCAAAAAATCTTAAAGCAGTAAAGAAAAATGAGCCGAGTCGGTCGCAAGTCAAATATTAAAGCAGTGTTGCAACCGTGTCAGGAAAATGCATCACCGAAACAAAAGGAAATCTCACCACTTGGAACGTCAGGTGAAATTGACCGGAAATATTCCTAAAACTCTCATAAGAGGAATAGACGAGTTGGGCAAAAAAATTGCCTTTAACGTTCCCTTTGATGCAGAGTTTTTCTGTACCTTTTGGCAAAACAAACCTGTGTGGCAGATAACTTGACCCTGTAGAAGTAATGTTTTCAAGCGTGTTATTTGTTTGCCCGATTGCAACATAAGATAGCTAGAAGTACAAATTAAATTATATACCAAACTGGATTTCTATATCAGTTTAATCTTCATGTTCATTTCAGTAATTAAATGTATCAAACCTCAAAATAGTCAAAGGAATGTCGCTCATTCAACGCGACTTCTGCCAGCGTCGAAATTGCTGTAGCCGTTTGAAAAGCCGTAACGAATCCCGATGGAGATTTCAACCCTCGTAGAATCCGGTTCACCTCCTTAGTCACGTTGATACCGAATTCCCTGTCATAATTCATGAGGACCATGTAACTGTGAAATTCCACCCTGAGTCCCTCAGACGTTAATTCTTTATACTCCGGAGTGTAAGTCCCCGACGTATTATCCCACAATGCTCCGATGTATCTCGCCCTCTCGCTCCTCCCCGCGGGATTTTTTCTCTCCCAGATGTGCTCCGAATAGGCAATCAAGGTCTTCGCGTAGAATGATGCATCGCTGGAATTGAAATTGTTTCTTAAATATTCCCGCGCTTTTTCAATCGTTCCCTTGATATTATTATTCTGATCGAATCGCGAAGCCTTCAAGAACGTTACCAAAACGTACGCCGCGAGGGCTAAATCCTTCGGATCATTTTTCGCTTCGTCCGAATGCATCGATGGGCCGGGGTGGCGTCCGACGAAACTTGATTCAGTTTGATTTTTCAAGTAGTTTAAACCTCCAAGAATGACATTTTTTTCTATACAAGTCATACCTTCTTCCCTTGTCTTTGAAACTAAAGTTTGAACTACCCACGCCGTCAGCCAAATCGAGCCATTTGTGGATTTCTCTCCAAATTCCGCAAAGGATCCGTCCTGTCGTTTGAACGCGAGGATGTTTTGGTACAGCGCTATATATTCATGCGATTTAGAAAATCTAAACAAAGTGTCATGATATTGTTTACGAGCGTAAATCCCCACCGAAATGAGTAAATGTGATTCGAGGAAACCGCCAGGCAAAGTTGATTTGAAAATATTTTCCATTTTTAGGTATTTTTCAACAACGTCAATCAAATCCGATGACAGTTTCAGCATCGGGATTTCATTTTCCTTGGAGATTCGTGAAGTTTCGTTTGTTGGGAGAATGATTAGGCATGACGGACTGGCTTTGTGCGGCGGAGGGATGGCCTGAATCGACGCTGACGCTATTCTGAATTTTTCCTTGCCTAGGAAATTTACCTCTAGATATTTTCTTTTTGATCTTTTGAGACCAGCTCCTAGGAATTCGGCTTCCACGACGACTGAATGATGACCAATTTGGTTAAAATGCAGCGGACAATTGTATTTTAATTGCGAAATATTTGCTATTTTTGTGCATGCAGTTAACAGTTTTCGCATCATTTGTTTTGAACTTTTCCATTACGATGCGAACCAAATAAATTATGTTCTTAACTTTATTTAAGTATTAGTATAATATTACAATTTTGCGAAATATTTTTTATTTTAATTATTAACTTTTATTCAATATTATTAATAATAACCCCGCATTCAAAGTCTTCCTAACCCGAAAGAATGTGATACAAAACCGTTGAGCATTATACGTTTAAAACCAATACAGCATTTATTATCCCAAGTAATTTTTTTTAATTAACAGCAAACACACGTCATTTTAATCGACACTTTGCTCAAAACCCGGGTAACACCGAAAAGGTTCAACCGATTTGCTTTGATTTCCAATATTTCATCGCCTACGTCCGGAGGTTGCATATACTAAGTTTCGTCAAAATCGGATGAATTTTGCAAAAAAACCCGGGGCTCTGATTTTTAACTGATTATTTGTCAAAACTTTCAAATATCCCATGCCCTAGGCCTGAAAACTTTGTATACAAAGTTTCAGCAGAACCGGATGATTTTTAAAAAATACCCGGGTATCTCCGAAACGGGAGACCTGTTTCGGCTCCATTATGAACTAAAGACTGTGTACCAAGTTTGTAAATGTTGCTGTTTTGACCGAATTGCATCAGAAGGAAGGATGGAAGGGCATAAATGATTGTTAATAACAACTCTGGACCACACTGACAAGAGAGCAAAACCGCAGGCGAGAAAATGCAAATGACAAACTTGTTTAGAGCTTAGAAGTTTTAAGCAAAGTGGAGAATTATAAACGGAGAAAAATAATTAGGTGTATATGCCAAATAAAAATTATAAATGCCGACGCAGGGAAATTATTTAAATAATTATTCCCTTTAAATATGTTAATTGAATACTCAGAATAGATAAACTTTGCAGTTTGGATTTATTTTGTATTATTTATTTATTATTAACAACTCATCGGAATTATTATTTCCGTCAAATTTGAGTTCATGACGGGATTTACTCAAGATAAAAACTAAGGATTTGTTTCCGATGCAGACGCTTCGATTCAACTTTAAATCGAAACCCTAGGAATCCCGTAGATGACCTGAGACTCGTCGGGTGGGTTGTTAAATTCGTAAATTCTGACAGCCGCCGGGGCAAGATTAGTCACTTCCAGCCTCTTCCCAGCAAACAAATCAAAATCGATACTCACATCCTGCGGCACTGATTCGAAGTAAATCTCCATCTTGGAATTCCTATCCAGATATTCCCAACGTTTGACTGATGAGACGTTTTTCAGTTCCGAATTCGTTTGGGATTGGATATAGTTATACCCTGAGGGCAGATTTATCACCGCGACGGCCATCTTAGAAGGCGCTTCCCCTTTGTTCCTGGTGCTGAATTTCATTTTTAAGTCTTTTTCATCCGTTAGCTCCTACATTGAAATATCAATTTTCAATTTGAATACAGTTTGAACATCAGTCTTTAAATATACAATTTGTACTCAAATGCGTCAGAAGTGATTGCAGCAGCTTCGGCAAAAGTGCGTCATATCAGATATTAAAATTAAGCGTCCGTCAAATTAATACTATTTAGATGCAAAAATGTCAAAAGTGTGTTAAATAAATAAAATCATTTGGTTTGAATGTGCCAAAAATCTTTAAATTCAGTCTAAACTGTGCTGCATTTTTGTTTAAAGAATGCACGCAGCGATTACAAAAATGTTCACATCGGCCAAAATATCATTACCGATGGTCAAAAAATCTTAATAAAGCAAGGGAAAATGTGTCGAGTTGGTCGGAAGTCAAATATTAAAACAGTAATGCATCCGTGTCAGGAAAATGCATCACGGAAACAAAATGAAATCTCACCACATGGAACGTTAGGTGAAATTGACCGGAAATATTCTTCAAACCCTCATAAGAAGAATAGCCGAGTTGGGCAAAAAAAACGCCTTCAACAAACCCTTCGATGCAGACTTTTTCCGTACCTGTCGGCAAAACGTACCTCTCTGACAACCATGGCGATGAAGAAGACATGTTTGTAAGCGTTTCTGTCGAAATGGCCTGACCGATTGCAACCACAGATATCTAGAAATAAAGTATGAATAAAATACAAAACAGGATTCTGATGTTAGTTTAATCTTCATTTTCATTTCGTTGAATTGAATTGAACCTTAAAACCGCTAAATAAAGGTCGCTCCTTCCTTGCGACTTCTGCCAGCACTGAAATTGCCGTAGCCGTTTCAAAGGCCGTAACAAATCCCGATGGAGAATTTAACCCTCGGAGAATCTGGTTCACCTCTTGGGTCACGTCGATACCGAATTGCCAGTAATAATTCATGAGGACCATGTAACTGTGAAACTCCACCCTGAGTCTCTCAGACGTTAATTCTTCATATCCCGAAGTGTAATTCCTCGACGTATCATCCCACAATGCTCTGATGTATCTCGCCCTCTCGCTCCTCCAAGCGCGATCGCGATTTTTTTTCTCCCAGACGTGCTCTGAATAGGCAATCAAAGTCTTCGCGTAGAACGATGCATCGCTGGAATTGAAATTGTTTCTTAAATACTCCCGCGCTTTTTCAATCGTTCCTTCGTAATTAATAAACCGATCGTAATACGCAGCCTCCAAGAACGTCACCAAAACGTACGCCGCGAGGGCCAAATCCTTCGGATCATTCTTCGCATCGTCCAAATGCATCGATGGGCCGGGGTGGCGTCCGACGAAACTTGATTCCGTTCGATTTTTCAAGTAGTTTAAACCCCCAAGGATGACATTTTCATCTATAGAAGTCATCCTTTCGGCCATTGTGCTTGCAACTAATGTTTGAACTGCCCACGCCGTCAGCCAAATTGAGCCATTTGTCGATTTCTCTCCAAATTCAGCAAAAGATCCGTCCTCTCGTTTGAACGCGAGGATATTTAGGTGCAGCGGTTTATATTCCAACGAATGAGTGATTGGAAAAAATTGCCTTCCATCATACTTTCCTAGAGCGGAATTCCTCGTGATTTTGAGTAAAATTGATTGGAGGGAACCGCCAGGAAAAGTTGATTCGAGACGATTTTCTACGTGTTCAACAACGTCAAACAAATCCGAAGACAGGGTCAGTATCGGGATTTCGATTTCCTTCGAGATTCGCAAGGATTCGTTTGTAAAGAGAGTGATTAAGCATGGCGAACTGGCTTTGGAAGGTGGTGGAGTGGCCAGAAGCGACGCTGAAGCTATTCTGAATTTCTCCCTGCGGAGGGGATGTACATGCAGAATCTTCTCGGAGGTTTTTTTTTGGCCAGTTTCTAGGATTCCGGCTTCCACGATGACCAAATAACGACCACTTTGGGTAAAATGCATCGGACAATTGTATTTTAATTGCGAATTATTTGCCATTTTAGTGCAGTTAACAGTTTTTGCATCATCTGCATCGACATTTCGCATCACGATGCGAACCCCTGTAACGTTTTTAGGATCTTCGGTCGAGTGAGAAATTAAAATGGGCACCATGAGTTTCTCGTTTTCTACTAAGGAAACCGGAAATTCAATTGGAATTTGAATCGGCTTGGAAATTCTGACCGTTGCAGGGGGTAAAAACTCGATGCGACGACCGGATTCTTTAGGTGTGTTGTCCACGACAAATCCCTTTATCCTCCATGTTGTTTCAATTTCAGGGAACTGCAACAATTTAGTATCTGCGTAGCTGTGTACGGAAAGATATATAATTTGCAAACTTAATACCTGTCGGCGCGTGTTAATTTTATTCGGTTTATCTTTACAAATCGGATTCTCTTCTGTCTCTTTTTTCCGATTTAACTGATTGTCCAGAATCCGCGCTATTTCTTCAGTCGTCATCCCATCCCGTATTGCTACGTCGTCCGTTCCATTAAATTCAAATCCAGATTCAGAATGTAGCCACTTTTCCGATGCGAATTCGTCGGGATCTTCAAACGCTGTATCTTCGACGAGTAAATAAATAATGGATCCTGGTTTTGCTCTGAGAAATACGACAACCTCTTCCCCGGGCTCTGCGGAGTTCGCCGAGACCGACATTACCACATCTTCACTCGGGTTTACGGGCCAATTTGCAACTCTAAGCGAAATTGCATCGGAAATGAACTTTCCGGAAGCATTAGCGAAGACGGCAAGCGTGGCTTCGCGCCAAGAATTTTCAGGAAAGATTGCTTCGATCTTGAAATTTTTTGAATTGTTCGGTTTCCGCGTCTCCGAGAAAATTAATTTCCCACCGCTATAAATCACGATGTGGGCTACATCGATGGAAACCGTCGACATTACGTGGACTTTGAACAGGGCGTTTTGAGAAATCTCATTGGTTGCCATGCCTAGCAATCGGATTTGCAGGTATGCGGAAGCTTGGTTGGTTATATTGGCGATGTTTCGAATGAGCGAAATTTTCCGAGAACTGATTCGATAATAATGTTCTGATTCAGGAACGGTAATGCTACCGATACCTTGTTGAAATTTTCCTTGGGATCTCCCTGCAATTTGAAAGTTGAATTTGTATGAATCATTAATGGCAACAATATTTCCCGCCTTGTCCAGCAAGCGGAAGTCCGCGATGAATGGCAGACCGGGTCTTCGCACTCGGAAGGAGCTAAATTCCCGGATTGTTTCTCCCCTTTCCTTGGAGGAGAAAGTAGTCCGCATGACTTCTGTTATTTCTTGTCCGGTAAATTTTTCTGTCACCTTCAGCACGATCTCAAAAATCCCGCCCATTTTCCGTAAGTTTTTTCTCGCCGGGTGTTTATCATTGGCGATGAAGGGCGTCACATCGACGGAATGCATCGTGGGAATTCCTTGAATCTCAAACCCCGAAGTCAATTCTGGGAATACCTCCGGGAAGAATCGGTTCCCACAGTCATCGATAATCCGAAGCATCATCTCGCACCGGCCAATCGCACCTGCGCCGGAGTCGTGGACTGCGCTGACCGCAACTATCAAAGCAGCGCTGTATCTATTCCGGCTAGTATAATTCTTGTTGTCAATAAATTTGTAAGTTGGGGATATTTGGATCCTTAATCTCGGAGCCTCGACCGCCCTCACTTCGAATTCCTTTCTGAAAGTCGTATTCATTGAGGGATTTCTTGATGTTGTCGTGATCATTTCGATGTTCCATTTCCCAGGGTTGGCATGGGAACTCAGGTCGACGCGTTTTGAAAAATGCAATAGAGAGTAGGAACGCCAAAAAAAACGTTCAATGATATGCTGCTTGCTGTCATTAACTGTAATCGTATACTCAGTGTCGCCGTCACTGAGCGCATCAAAGTCCACAATTGTGAAGTAAACGTATTCCCCAGGGGCGTAGATATCCTTGTTAGTGACAATAAAGTTCCTGTGCAGGTTCGCATGGCCAGAAATTTCGAATATAAGAGCGCTGATGATCGAAATCCAGAAGATTTCCGCAACACTCATTTTCAGCTTTTTAATTGTTTAGGCAGTCTACGGATTTCCTGGGTTGAATTAGGAAATTGAAACAAATAATTTCAATTTTTCTCCACGATTAAATAATTTGACAATATGCCAAACTAGGATGTTGTTTGCAATGACTTAAAATATTGACACGTTTTTAACCCTGGCTTTTGACTCAAATACTTGATTCCAGCCAACTGTTCATATTCCGTGCAGTTGCAAGGAATTAAGAAGGCGCTTTGCGGGAAATTCCCGAGAAAATGCTCGGAACTAGTATGAACAAAGTAATTTGAGATAAAAAGACCGCACAAACGTGGCGAGAAACTCGACGGAAGCGGATGATAATTATTAACTCTGAAACCGCAATTGTGCAGCAATATTCGCAATTATTTTGTAATTTTTTTAATTAGCACAATTCTAATGAGGCACTGATGTATTGCTGGTGTGTCAAAAAAAATGTTGTAGAGTCATTCCCTAATGCACATATATACTGTTCACAACGTCATGCTCTTTTTGTTTTTGATGGACGTTGTGGCTTTTTGTCGTCTTTGAAGGATTTCTTGGTAAGTGTGGTAAGTGGGGAGATTAGAGTAATTAAAATATATTTTACTGTTTATATATAGAGATGGAAAAAATAGTTAATTTTCCTCCCTTTATTGAATCAGCTATACAGACAGTTGGAAAATTTAAGAAAACAGAGATAAAACTTATTTTCACATTTATGTATTTGCCTTTTATCGTCAGCTACGAGAATTCCACTGAACGTGTGGGTGGAAAATTCCAAGAATTAATAAAGCGGAACTGATATAGAAAGATTGCTTGATCTCAGGAGCTGACCTGTGAAAATAATACATAATAAATTTATTAGTAGAACATTAGCAGAGAAAGAGAGTTCTTGCAATCTCTATTTGCTATAAAATATAAATTGACGTTTCCGAGGAATTCGTCGCGCGTGTTAAAGTTCTGATGATATAATTTTGTAAAACAATGACGAATGCTGAGAGGGAAATCAATAAATAAATAAACTTTAAATTTAAATATGTAAAATAAATATGCAGAATTATTACATTTTACCATTTAGAATTATTTTGCATTACTTATTTAGCATTAACTATTCCATCGTATTATTATTCCTGTAAAACTAGAATTCCTGAAACAATTTTTTGATATAAGATGAGGAATTCTCTATAATAAAATAAATATTATTATTCATGGGAATGATGGTGATGTTAGTGACGATATTGACATTCGAAAATTAAGAAAAAACAGATAAACTCTATAATAAATAAATAATAATAAATAAATAAATAAACTCTAATAATAATAATAATAATAATAAATAAACTATAATAAATGGCGACAGATGGTAAATATGGCAATATTAATTCCTGGTAATTCATCTTGGAGATAAAAGATACATACATATATCGTTATACATATGAGCGATAAGAATAATTAATTGGCAGGCTCTGACATATAGAAAAACCACAGTTATTAAGAACTATCGATTAAAATTGATAATACTCAAGTAGAGTTCTCTGGAATAATTGTAAAACTGATGTCGTTTATAGTGCTCTGTGCTCTTTATGTATCTGTTTCTGTTTTTCTGCTGATTAAACTAATTCTGAGGAAAAGACAGCATAGGCGCGAGGTCAGGAGAGGATGAGCAAGTTTACTTTTTGTGCAGATATGATCACAGCAAGGATTATCATTTTATTTGTATTAATATAGCATGTATGTATATGTACGTACTATAAGCAAAACACATATCTATAAGTAGAAGATAGCAGCCGCAGTGTTTTAAAGCTGGACACGACATTGACAGAGACGGTGCAATTTATTATTATTCCCTTAAATTAATTTTAATTCTTCCCAATTTCCTATTCATCGTCATGCCTATGCATTGCGTATATGCATACTTAAGTAATTTTCTAAGAAATGCTTAAATTTGTATATGTTATAAGTATATAATGAAAGAACGGATTACTTTTATTAATTTAAAAACGACATCGTTTAATGTTCTTTTAGATATTTTATCAATTTAAACAGTAATTTTAATTGATTATTACAATAATTTCATGAAAATTATTAGAATTTTAAAGCAATTTGATGAATAATTCGGGTCCGTGGAGAAAAGTGTCCGATGTAGAAGGTCAATATGTATATAAGAAAATTAAAAAAATGCAAAATAAATTATACTTGTGGGGAAGTAGAGTTGGGAGTAAATAATTTAAATAAAATGCATCCGAAACTTGGAAGTCATTATAGGATTTTTTTCATATTCAGAGTGCACTGCCACACTTTTGTATCTGTAAGCGTAGGAGCGGTTTCCGATGCAGAAAAAACTATGATTTCAAATCAAAACCCCTGGAATCCCATAAATGACCTGAGACTCGTCGGGTGGGTTGTTGAATTCGTAAATTCTGACAACCGCCGGGGCGAGATTGGTCACTTCGAGGCTCTTCCCAGCAAACAAATCAAAATCGATAGTCACATCCTGCGGCACAGATTCGAAGTAAATCTCCATCTTGGAATTCCTATGCAGATATTTCCAACGTTTGACTGATGAGATGTTTTTCAGTTCCAAATTCGTTTGGGGTTGGATAAATTTATACCCGGATAGCAGATTGACTTCCGCGACGGCCATCTTGGAAGGAGCTTCCCCTTTGTTCCTGGTGCTGAATTTCATGTTTAGGTCTTTTTGATCCGTTAGCTCCTACATTTAAATATCAATTTTCAATTTAAATACAAGATAAAAATCAGTCGTTAAATATACAATTTGTACTAAAATGCGTCAGAAGTGATTGCAGCCGCATCGGCAAAAGTGCGTCATGGCAGATCCAAAAATTTAGCGTCTGTCAAATTAATCCTATTTTGATCAAAATGTGTTAAACAAATAAAACCATTTTGTTTGAATGTGCCAAAAATCAGTCTAAACTGTGCCGCATTTTTGTTTAAAGAATGCACGCATCGGTCACAAAAACGTTTACATCAGTCAAAATATCATTACCATTGGTCAAAAAATCCTAATACAGTAAAGGAAAATGTGTCGAGTCAGTCGGAAGTCAAATATTAAAACAACGTGTCAATAAAATGCATCACGGAAACAAAATAAAATCTCACCACATGGAACGTCAGGTGGAATTGACCCGAAATGTTCTTCAAACTCTCATAAGAGGAATAGCCGAGTTGGGCGAATAAAAAGCCTCTAGCCATCCCATCGATGCAGACTTTTTCCGTACCTTTCGGCAAAACGTGCCTCTCTGACAACCGTCGCGATGTAGAAGACATGTTTGTAAGCGTTTCTGTCGAGTTTGTTTGGCCGATTGCAACCACAGATATCTAGAAATAAAGTACAAATAAAATACAAAACAGGATTCTGATGTTAGTTTAATCTTCATTTTCATTTCGTTAATTCAATTGAACCCTAAAATCGCCCAGAAAAGATTGCTTGTTCCACGCGACTTTTGCCAGCACCGAAATTGCCGTAGCCGTTTGAAAGGCCGTAACGAATCCCGATGGAGATGTCAACCCTCGCAGAATCTGGTTCACCTCCCGGATCACGTCGATACCGAATTTCTTGTAATAATTCATGAGGATCATGTAACTGTGAAATTCCACCCTGAGTCCCTCAGACGGT
This sequence comes from Lipothrix lubbocki, assembly GCA_034696945.1. Classification (NCBI taxonomy): domain Eukaryota; kingdom Metazoa; phylum Arthropoda; class Collembola; order Symphypleona; family Sminthuridae; genus Lipothrix; species Lipothrix lubbocki. The sequence goes on from JAQGAK010003122.1 coordinate 11,814, forward strand.
AATTCTTTATACTCCGGAGTGTAATTCCCCGTCGCATTATCCCACAATGCATCGATGTATCTCGCCCTCTCGCTCATCCCCGCGGGATTTTTGTTCTCCCAGATGTGCTCCGAATAGGCAATCAAGGTCTTCGCGTAGAACGATGCATCGCTGGTATTGAAATTGTTTCTTAAATACTCTCGCGCTTTTTCAATCGTTCCTTCGTAATTATTATACTGATCGTAAAACGAAGCCTTCAAGAACGTCACCAAAACGTAAGCGGCGAGGGCCAAATCCTTCGGATCATTCTTTGCATCGTCCAAGTGCATCGAACGGCCAGGGTGGCGTCCGACTAAACTTGATTCCGTTTGATTTTTCAAGTAGTTTAAACCCCCAAGGATGACATTTTCATCTATAGAGGTCATACGTTGGGCCCAAATGCTTGAAACTAATGCTTGAACTACCCACGCCGTCAGCCAAATCGAGCCATTTGTCGATTTCTCTCCAAATTCAGCAAAGGATCCGTCCTCTCGTTTGAACGCGAGGATATTTAGGTGCAGCGGTGTATATTCAAACGAATCAATGTTATAAAAAATGTCAAGATGCCTTTTAAAAACCAAGCTCCTCGTAAATGTGAGTAAACTTGATATCAGGGAACCGCCAGGAAAACTTGATTCGAGACGATATCTTATGTGATTTTTAACAGCCTCAATCAAATCCGAAGACAGGGTCAGTATCGGGATTTCATTTTCCTTGGAGATTCGCGAAGATTCGTTTGTTAGGAGAGTGATTAGGCATGACGGACTTTCATTGTGCGGCGGTGGGACGGCCTGAAGCGACGCTGACGCTATTCTAAATTTCTCTCTGCTGAGAGGATTTACATATAGATATTTCTCGATTTTTTTTAGGCCAGTTTCAAGGATTTCGGCTTCTACGATGACCGAATACCAACCACTTTGGGTGAAATGCAACGGACAATTGTATTTTAATTGCGAATTATTTGCTATTTTTGTGCAGTTAACAGTTTTTGCATAATTTGCACGGGAATTTTCCAGTACGATGCGAACCCCTGTAACGTTTTTAGGATCTTCGGCCGAGTGAGGAATTAAAACGGGCACCATGAGTTTCTCATTCTCTACTAACGATAAGAAATCCGGAAATTCAATTGGAATTTGAATCGACTTGGAAATTCTGACTGTTACAGGGGGTAAAAACTCGATGCGACGACCGGATTTTTTAGGTTCGTTGACCACGACAAATCCCTTAATCCTCAATGTTATTTCAACTTCTCGAAACCAAAACGTTTCATTTAATGTGTGGTTTATATCGGGAAATTTTATAATTCTCAACTCAAACACCCGTCGCCGCGGGTTAATTGTATTCCGTTTATCTTTACAAATCGGGTTCTCATTCGTCTCTTTTTTCTGATTTAACTGATTGGCCAGAATCCGCGCTATTTCTTCAGTCGTCGTCTCATCCCGTATTACTACGTCGTCCGTTTCAACAAATTTAAATCCATATTCAGAATTTAGCCACTTTTCCGATGCAAATTCGTCGGGATCTTCAAACGCAGAATCTTCGACGAGTAAATAAATGATGGAGCCTGGTGTTGCTCTGATACTTACTAAAACCTTTTCCCCGGACTCTGCGAAGTTCGTGGAGACCGACATTCCCACATGCTCACTCGGATTTTCGGCCCAATTTGCAACCCTGAGCGAAATTGCATCGGAAATGAACTTTCCGGAAGCAATAGTAAAGACGGCGAGCGTAGCTTCGCGCCAAGACTTTTCAGGAAAAATTGCTTCGATTTTGAAATTCTTTGAATTGTTCGGACTCCGCGTCTCTGACAAAATTAATTTTCCGCCGCTATAAATCACGATGTGGGCTACATCGATGGAAACCGTCGACATCACGTGGACATTGAACGGAGCGTTCTGAGAAATCTCATTGGTTGCCATGCCTAGCAATCGGATTTGCAGGTAATCGGAAGCTTTGTTGGTGATATTGGCGATATTTCTAATGAGCGCAATTTTCCGATAACCGATTCGGTAAGAAGTTTCTGAATCAGGAACAGAAATGCTCCCAACGCCTTCTTGAAAATTTGCGTGCGAATTCCCCGAATGAGGCCTGAATTCGTAGTTGTCTTTAACTTTCACAACATTTCCCTCCTTGTCCAGCAACCGGAAGTCCGCGATGAATGGCAGACCGGGTCTTCGCACTCGGAAGGAGCTAAATTCCCGGATTGTTTCTCCCCTATCGTTGGAGGAGAAAGTACTCCGCGTGACTTCTGTTGTTTCTTGTCCGGTAAATTTATCCGTCACCTTTAGTACGATCTCAAAAATCCCGCCGGAATCCCTCAACTCCTTCCGGGCTGGGTGTTTATCATTAGCGATGTAGCGCGTCACATCGACCTGCACCGTAGAAAGTCCGTCAGTTTCAAACTCCGAAGTCAATTCTGGGAATATCTCCGGGCGAAATCGGTTCCCACAGTCATCGATAATCCGAAGCATCATCTCGCAACGGCCAATCACACCTGTACCGGAGTCCTGGACTGCGCTTACCGCGACTATCAAAGCAGCGCTGTATCTATTCCGGTTAGTATAATTCTTGTTGTCAATGAATTTGTAAGTTGGGGATATTTGGATCCTTAATCTCGGAGCCTCGACCGCACTCACTTCGAATTCCTTCCTGTAAGACGTATTAATTGAGGAATTTCTTAATGGTGTCACAATCATTTCGATGGTGTATTTTCCAGGGCTCGCATTGACGTATTTTTGATGTTTCCATATAGTGTCGAAATGTCCAAAAAATTGTTGAATGATATTCTGCTTGCTGTCACTAATGGTAAGCGTATACCAAGTGTTGCTGCGATTGGGATCGAGCGGATCAAAGTTCACAATTCCGATTTTTACTAATTCCCCAAGGGCGTAGATATCCTTGTCAGTGAAAATAAAGTTGCTGTGCAGATTTGCATGGCAAGAAATTCCGAATATTAGGGCGCTGATGATTGAAATCCAGGAGATCTCCGCAACACTCACTTTCAGCTCTTTCATTGTTAAGGAAGTCTACGGATTTCTTGGGTGAATTAGGAGATTGAAACAAATAATTATAATTTTGCTCCACGATTAATTAATTTGACAATCTACCAAAATAACACGTTCCTTGCAATGATTCAAAATATTGACGGGCTTTGACTGTTATATGTACTTGATTCCAGATGACTGTTAATATCCTGTGCAGTTGCAAGGAATTTAGCAGAGACTTTGCTTTGCGGAAAACTCCCAAGAAAATGGTTGGAACTAGTAGTAAGTACAAATTATTTTGAATTAAAAAGTCTGCAAAGACGTAGCGTAAAACTCGACTGAAGCGGATGATAATGATTAATTCTGCAACCACAATTTTGCGGCAATGGTCGCAATTATTTTATGTCAATTTTTTTAAATTATCACAATTCCATTGAGTCACTGCTGTATTTTTGGTGTAAATGCCGCATAGTCGTTTATAATTACACATACTATTCACTGCACCATGCTGCCCTTGTTTTTGATGAACGTTGTGGTTTAGAAAGAGCCAAAACGACTCAGTATACGTTTACAAAAGTTGGTATGTAATTAGATTTAACACTCCATGAGGAATACAAATTATGACAAATCATGGCAGAGTGTTTTAGCACTGCTATGATTATTTCTTCTAAAACAGTCATGGACATTAAAACATTATTAAAACAATTAATGCATTTTAAAACATTTAATAAAATTTAGGAACAATTAGCTGATTGTGCATCTTGCTCCTACATATAAGCATATTGTTTCAATTTGAGTTAGATTATATTTTGCCAGGAAATATGGTACAAAAGGGTCATATTTGCGTTGTTCTTCTTTGACTCTTTCGGATTGATGTTCGTCCGGTGAAGGAACTCGTAATAGCTTTTGCACTTGCACGTGGCATTGCAAACGTTGTAAAAGTGTGCGGATAATTCGCAAGAAAATAGCCGGACATAGCAAATGAAAATGGATTAGACGAAGTCGGTAAACCGCTGTGTAAGCCTGACGCAGAGTTGAGAGAAATTGTGGTTTTTACCGAGTTGCATGAAAAAAGATGCAAGCGCATAAATGAGTATGATAACTCTGGATCGCAGGGTGGGCAAAACCGCAGGAGAGAAAATACAAGTCACAAACTTGAGTATAGTTTAGAAGTTGTAGGCGAAGTGAGAATTTTAAACAGGAGCAAAATAATTGCAATCGTGTAACAAATAAAAATATGGGATGTCGCCGCAGGGAAATGAATAATTCCCTTTAAATATGTTAATTTAATACGCAGAATAATTTTAATAAATTTTACAGTTTGGAATTATTTTGTATTCTTTGTATACTAATAATTACTTAAACAATGGGAGATTAATTGTCTCAATAGATGATATTGCTGAAAAAAGTGTTAAAATTGTTCCACATATATTTATCTCCGCAAATTCACTGGGTAGTTTAAATGCACGATAAAGTTGCCCAATTTCATTGACCCCTGGACTGGTAATATCTTATCTATATTTCCTTGACAATTCGAACGTTTTCACAGGAACGATGCTACACTTCCTCGATAGTTTATTTGACATCTTCACCGGTGTTCTTATAGATATATACGAGACTCTAAATATA
>JAQGAK010003123.1:0-16442 GCA_034696945.1 Lipothrix lubbocki
GAGAAAAGGAAAAGCACCGCGCCAGGATAATATATAAGGCTCATGTTTAAATGCATGGACCCTGGCGAGGAAGAGAAACGCTGCCCATCGTCCTCGTCATCATCATCATCATCTTCTTTTTTTTCCTTTTTCTTCTTCTTCTCCTTGAAAAACTCTCCGGCTTTTCCGCTTCTGATACATAATAATACTTGTATATAAGGCACACATAAGGAAACCAACGCCAACGCTTTTTCATGGTAATTTCCTATAACCCTTGTGTAGGTATATGCATTTATATGGACATATAAATGCGCATATATAAACATATATGTATGCTAAACGTATGTAACGTACATATACATATATGTAGCCCCCTTTGAGACTTTGGTTGACCATTTTCGTTTTCGGATAACACAGCATATATTACATGTACATGTATATGCTTTCTATAAATTACATGCTTTCCTCAACTATTTTTTGAAAATATAAAACAAATATTTCTCATTTTGTATAGAAAAAATTCACTTCAATTAAAACATTATTTTCTTGACTTTTATTTACAAAATATTATTTTTTCTTAGTTGTTATTTACAAAATGTTTCCCCCTAATTTTTAGCATTTAAAAATATTATTTTTGTAATTTTTAATTCACCTGTATTTTTCCTGTTTTTTTTTTTCAAAGAAACGTCAGGAATACAATTTTTTCTGATTTTACGTTCATTTTGATAACATTCTTGCAGCTTCTTGCATTACGTTTTTTTATGAAAAAAGTTTATACAGAATCTTCGCTATAAAAAATATTGAAAATAATAGAATTTCCATACGAAAATCGCTTTGCCATATTTTTCATAAGGAGAAAATATTAATCTTTTTTTCAATATCATTCAATAGGTTTTGTGTGGGAAATATAATTTCTGTATTTTTTTCTGTATATAAGGAGTATAGCATTTTTGTATCTTTCGTAATAAGAAATACACGGTCCAAATCTTTTTTTTGCAGAAAATATTTCCTCTGTATCTTTTGATGTAAGAAATATAGCTCATATGTATGTATTTTTCATATAAGAAATATTTTCTGAATCCTTTTCATGTAAGAAATATTTTTCTGTATCCTTTTCATATAAGAAATATTTTTCTGTATAATTGTCTATAAAAGAAATACGGAAATATTTTCCCTATAAGAGAAATCTTTTGCCAATCGCTATAAAAAGGAAATGCTGACAAGGTGGAAGAAGTGACCGACCGCAGGAGCCAAAATGAAGGAAAAGAAAAGAGGAATCGTATAAGCCGTCGTTATAAAACATCCTATACATCCTTATAGTAATTGTAATAGCAGTGTGTGTGGTGTGTATGGAAAAAAAGAAAATGTCTTCTATTCTGTCCGCGTCTATAAAACAGTCTATAAAAGACTAAAGAGCGGAGAAAAAAATTCGGATTTTTTTCTTCTTCTTTTCCTATTTCTTCTCGTTTTCCTCCTTTTTTCTTTCTACATCTTCTAACTACATATGCGCTTCTCTTTCCGAAGTTTTGGTGGTGGCGATGTGGTTGGTGGTGTGTGTGAGAGAGAGAGAGAGAGTTGGACAGACGGACGACCGCCTCGTCAAATGGAAATACACACACACACACACTGATTATACTTTATAAAATCCTTTCTGCTCTCCTGTCTTTTTTTCTTCTATACTACTGCCTTTCTTCAGCCCGAGCTGTCTTTTCTCTCCTTTTCCTTCATTTCTTCTTCTCCTACACACTCCTTCCTCTTATTCTCTTTCGCATGATGAACAAGCAAAAAAACGATGTAGATCTATCTTTTCCCTTCTACTTGGATTCCTTCATCGTCTGCATTTATTTTTTTATTTCATGTGTGTGTGTCGTATATGTTTTATTATTGTAATGACATGCCATTCAGGGAATTTTTGTATTTTATTATTGGTTTTAGCGTCTAGCGGAAAATTTCTCAGTTTTCCTTTTTTGCAGATTCTATTTTATTTTGAAAACATAATTTCGAATAAATTTTGACGTAAATTTTTTTATAAATTTTGAACACATTTGGAAAGTAATTAATTTAATTAATACGCATCTTTAAAAAACATTGAACCAGCTTTAGATACATTTAAGCAAATTGCAAGGAAATTGCAAAGATCTTTAAGGAAATTTAAATAAATTTTAACCAAATTTAAACAAATTCTACAGAAATTTAAACAAATCCTAAAGAAATTTAAACAAATTCTAAAGAAATTTAAACAACTAAGGAAATTTAGTCAAATTTTAAGGAAATTTAGTCAAATTTTAAAGAAATTTAGTCAATTTTTTTAAAAAATTTAATCAAATTTTAAAAACATTCAATCAAATTTTAAAAAAATGTAGTCAAATTTTAAGAAAATTAGGTCAATTAAAAAAAAATTTAATCAAATTTAAAAAAATTTAATCAAATTTTAAAAACATTTAATCAAATTTTAAGGAAATGTAGTCAAATTTTAAGGAAATTTAGTCAATTTTTAAAAAAATTTAATCAAATTTTAAAAACATTCAATTAAATTTTAAGGAAATGTAGTCAAATTTTAGAGAATATTTATGAAATTAATCAAAATTCAGGAAAGGTTTATTATGTTTTAGGAAAGTTGAAAGTTATTTGGAAAAATTAGACAAAATTGAGTTTTAAAATACAGATAAATAACAAATTCTTGTAATTTAAGAAAAAAATATAAAACATTCTTTACAGAACACTTACAAATAAATTAAATAAAAAAATATGCATCTGCCCACGATGCCGCTCTTTTTACATTTGAACCCTTGCGGCACTAAATTTTGAATAAAAATAGTAAATCTTGCACCAAAACGAAGAAAAAAGCTGTGGCTATAGCGTACACAAACAAATAAGAATTTTATAAAAGGTATTTTTATGTACTACTATATAGTTTGGATTAGGAAAGAGAAGATAAGGAATAAGGCATCTGTACTTGTGTGGACTTGAGCCCATTGGAGTGATGTAGTGCACAGACTTTCAACAACTCACCCCGTCCACACTCTTTCCATATGGCACAGAAGCACGGACAAGTTTTTTCCCTCTATCTTTTTCTTTTCCTTCCCGTCTTCGTCTTCTTCTTCATCATCTTCTTCTTCTTCTCCTTCTACTTCTCCGTCTGCTTTTTCCCCAAGAACCATCCACCATTTAACTTATAGACGGCAGATCCAATATAGACACTTTAGCATGTGCTCACAAGTTTTTTAGTACTTGATAGCATCTTGGTCGTTCGTATAGCCATCAGCAAGCCTTTCATCCCGACACACACACACATTTTTCTTATATAAAATTCGTATATAAAAAATCCGTCATATCTATTTTTATAGATAGTTGTTATATTATTCCCATTTCCTATATATAGAGATTCTTTATACAATATTATCCCACCATAAGACAACCTCGTGCGCCTACCTTACAGTTCTCCCCCCCCCCGAAAACTTAAGGTTACGCCACGGAAAAAGTGAATCGGAGCCAAAAACTTGCGGAGGGCAATATGTAGATATACATATTACTAGCTATGTTACATATGTATATAACATATGCACATAGTTACACAGTATGCACATAGTTGAACTGCAGACCTATCCAGGTATATATAAGCTATATACATATAGATACGTAATATAATACAAAAATCCGACACTTCAAGATAGCCAACCTACATCTACCGTTGCCAACGGATGTTCCTGAATTCCATTAAAAGAACAAGCTCATCCGTTCCAATTGAATTGGAGATTTTTTCCTGCCGTCCTCGTCGTCGCCACCACCATTCCCATATACCGCCACACCACCGCCATCCTGTTCGTCCTTGTTTGGGAGAGCTCCGGGAATGGAGAAAATCGGAGAGCTGAAAGGATTTGGGGTGGAAATTCTTCAAAAAATGGCGAATTTCTTCTACATTTTGCTTGCAACCATTTTTTAAAAGTAAAAAGAACCGTTTGGTTTTGAAAATGAAAATTTTTTGTAATTAAACCTATTTGAATTGTCTACAGAATTTCAGAATTTATCAAAATTAGGAAATTAATAAATATCTAGTATCATTTTCGTGACAAATATTTTACAAAAATGTATTCTTTAAATTCATTTCGTGCTAAAATGCTGGCAATTCCGTATAACATAATGAAATTTAAGGTACATTTGGCATTTTTGGCATTTAAGCGATTTGAGTAACAAAAATTGATAATGATTTAAGTAACGTTAATAAGTTTGTATATAGCGCACAAGTAAAAATGCGGTGTAGGATGTAACAAATAAAATTCCATGTGAACGTTCAATTCTCCTGGGTTTTTTGGAGCGGAAAGGCATGCGATTGAAGGAATGAGAAGAATGAGCAGTAGCAGGAGTAGGAGAAGCAAGGATATAGTAATAATAAAAAAAGCCTATAATAATTATTCTGTTTACCAAATGTGTGTTCTAGTACTTCCTCTATATACGTCCTCCGAACACAACTAGAATAGCATCATGACCTGTCCGTGACACCGCACACCATTGCCATTGTTCTATTATTCATTTGGATGACAATGGCTCTACACCTGTACAACACGGTGGTGATGTTGAAGGTGGTGGTGGTGGTTGGTGGTGGTGCTTTCATATCCAGCACGGCACACAGACGTGTACGGTATGAGGTAACTACTTATATGTACGTACATGGGGGAGTTGAGCGTCAACGGAGGAAATACAGCTGCGCCTAATGTTTTAAAGTCGTATGGGACTCTGTATGTATGTACGTAAATATATTGACAACAAATATTATTGCTTGCAACTAACGTATATATACAGATTTCAATATTTACTGCATCCACAGTAGTACATAGAACCTTATGGCAACAGCTCCATGCTCCGCTTCTTCCCATTAACCATTCCAATTGACATTGTTCCAGTCTTGGGTTATGTATTCCTGTGTAACGACACTGTCGGGTTATGTATTTCTGTATAACAAGGGCGCTGGTTTAAATATTCTGAATATTGTCGTTGAAAAGGCAAATATAACAATCTCCATAGTTGCTAAAGTAATATTACTTGGAATATTTGTGAAATGTCTTGTAGAACCGTAGTAATTCTTATTAAATAATAAGAATTACTACGGTACTACAAGACATTTCACAAATATTCCAATGCAAAACTGACTATCTCGTTTAAAAACATGGCCTATTGTTTGCATTGTTTAGTATAGCGCTTATACGGCAAGCAAAATCCGCTGTTGCTATGGAAACTACTACCAAGTCTTATAGCATGTTGTAGAACGGGAAAATATTCCAGCAGGTTCTACCGCTTATGTGCGATTGCAATGGTATATAAACGAGATAGCTGCTTTTGCATTCCAACTTTAAAAATAATATTCGGAACTGTAGACATTCTTATTTCATATTTTAGCAACTGCATGGAGATAGTTACATTTGTCTCTGTAAAGACGGTGTAACAACCGTGTAGAGATAAGTATGTATGTGAGTACAGGGACTACAGAGCTTATGTATGGCGGGTAACGTATTACGACGCCTAAACTAATATAAAGCGTGTAATTGTTCGGCGTTCCTTAGGTGAATGCATGCAATGCATATAGGTTACATTTGACAATTTGTATGTTTACGCTATAGCATAATACCATATAAGTAACCCCATCGTAGGAACTACATAGGCATATGTTACATCCATGAGCTTACACCCTGTTGTTCAAACCACCATATCCTGAGGATCTGAGGAACAAGTTTGAACTGTATTGAATTTGGATTGGAACAATAACAACGCCGGCTTGGCTTGGCTTGGCAAACCAATACATAGGACAACAGATGCATGCTTTGCAATTTAAATCATCATGTGGAAGAGTAGAGCTTTTTTTAGGGAACAGTTATGAGAGAAGAGCAGTCTGGTTCCATGTAACGTATTAAAAGAGTTACTTCTGTCCTCTGTAACAATACATATATACTGTATTGTAGTAAACCATACCATGCTAGACTGTCCTATACATGTGATACCTAAAGATGTTATAGCCTGTCCTACTGTAATACCCGTGAGATATGATGTGGTGGTATATGAGACAAATTCCTCAAAATGAATGCATAAATACGGTGTGTGCTTTGTTCTATGGATGCAAATGCGCATATAAATTGTCAAATGTGTACAGTATATAGGAGATTCCCATGAAAACAGGATGAAATATATCGTCGGTGGAGGTGCAAAGTGGGCTATCTCCATGTGAACTGAAATGCAAGTTGAGATATCCACCATCAATTCAATGCAAGATGAGATATCCACCATCAATTCAATGCAAGCTGAGATATCCACCATCAATTCAATGCAAGATGAGATAAAATTATGTTTGAAACGTTTTGGGGCAATGGGCGACAAACGTTAGCGCATCGGCCACACTCGTATATTTTTCTACAAATTAACTTCTTTAGGGGATGAAAATTTGGAAATAACTGCGTATTGCACTATTACTATACAAACCAGAATCAGATAAAGTTACGATCGTGATGAAACATCACTCACTCCTACACGTTTCTCCATGCAGGGGAACATATATGTAGTGGGTGAATGTGTGGGTTATCCCAAAGAAAACACATTGTAGATCAACGATTTGAGTCCCGCGGGGTTGCGTGAAAGGTTGAAGAGCTCCAATTGAAGTTTTACTGCACGGGAGTTAACTTACCGTGAAATGCTCCTTTCTATTACATGCTCATTTCCTTTGGTTTCCTTCAAATGTCTATTTATCCAGCTTGTCATGCAAGTAGGTTAGGAAAACTTTGGGTTTATTTCAATTGCGGCAGCAGTTCTTGAACCTAGAAATACAAAACGTTCAGTGTTTAAATTCTTTTTAAGTTCTTTCTCTTAAGCACTCTATTTTTTTAATGCAATTGTCTTTAAATTTTAGTTCATTTTTTGACGGATTTTTTAAATTTGGTGATTAACCATTTACGTTGACCATTTATTTGTAATGGCTTTGCTTTCTATTTTCTGTAAATCAAACATTTTTTCTTTAAAAATGAAATATCATCTTGCTCTAAAAAATGGGGAATTAAACAGCAAAAATAATATGCAAACTCTACAAAAAACAAATGAAAAAACATTCCCAAGAACTAGAACATTTTTTTACAAAACCTACAAAATTATGCAAAAGTCATGCTCATGAACCTTGGTTTGGTTTTAGTTTATTCAAGAGAGAATAACACGGAGAAGGGAACGTGCGGCATGTTGTAAAGCCTAATAAGAGATAATGATTCAGTAGAGCGGGCAGTTTGGGGATAAACATGGGGAAAAGCGAGAGTGCATATGTAGAATTTTAGGTTTCTATCCTATGGACAGGAAATGGAGAAGGAAGAAATAAGATAGATGGAGAATTACTGCAAAGGGAAATAATGCATACCTATACATATATATAAAATATACTTATTGTACATTACATATTACACACCAGGGAAATTGCTCGTCCTCTCTGCCACACTAGCGGCGATGATTCCAAGAGTAAAAAGTTGAAACATTTGCTCACATTCTCACCATTCCTCTGTCTGTCTGTCTCTCTCTCTTTTGATGATGCCATCTAAATATTATGATTGCTAATCCAACCGTATGCTTTTACCTTATTCTATACACACAGATCTGTAGGTTGTACTGTGTATATGTGGGATATGTCTATCTGTCTTCCCTGCATCTCTCTCCTCCAAAAACCTGATTCAATTCTCTCTCATCTGTGGATTTAACTACTGGAACTTGTACTATTTGCTAGCATTGAATATACCCAAACTACTAGGAGTAACTTATGCTCCCTTCACCCCTCCGATCCCAAAAATTCTAGTCTTTTCCATGGTTTTTCTGCTAGTGCAGTGTAGGACTTACTGTAGCGCTCTACCTCTCTCGTTCTGATTAAATTATGCATGTTACTTTTTGTACCGAACTCTGGTTTTTAGTGCTGAAATTGCCTACGAAAGTGCTGCTTTGGTAACTACGAAATTCTATATCACTTTTTATTTTTCTACACTTTTTTTACATAGATTTTGCTACATTTTTTGCTACACTCTCTATTCCTCCATTTTTGCTTTGCTTAAATTCCGGAGAACTTTTTACAAAATCTAATCCCACAGTTTACAACCCACGCTTCGGAACTTTCATAAGAAAAACAAAGCCATTTTGCCTGGAATGATTTCAAATGCAGGGATGCTCCAATGTCTAAAACAATTTACGTTAAAAAATATTTCAAGGCTATAGAAACAATATTCTAGTATACTAAACAAGTCTTTTTCTAGAGGATCGTTGGACGCTCCTGCAGTATTTTCCACTTTTTCCAAGACCACACAGTAGTCAGGAACATGCACAGGAATTTAAAAGTTTTCTTCCACACTGGTAAAAAAAGCAGTTCTATGGACTGCGAAAAATTGTTAAATACTATCTATGCATGTCATCATCTATAGTACAACAGACAAAACTAATAACAATGAGCAGCACAACTATACAATAAGTAGTTCGACTATACTGCGAGCGGATGAGTCTCTCTGCAAACGAAGGGGTTGCGATAATGTTTATATGTAAGAGAGAGGGAGAGAGACAGAGAGAGCAAGGAATAAGTGTGTAGTCCTTAGAATGCTACTACTTGTACCATGGCGGGGAAGACAACGGCGGGTAAAAATAAGAGAGACGGGCATCCGGCAGGGTACAAACCCAAAAAGCAGCAGCAGGATACATTAGAGACGATGAGAGACTACTGAATATTCATGTTGGAGCAGCAGGAAAAGCTTTGCTCTTGCATGCATGCCTTTTCTAAATGTACGTAACCTTAATATGTACGTTTTCTACTCCTGAATTTACAATGTGTATACGTATGTACATATGCACTACTTGGCACTAGCAAGTACGTCTAACGGACTTGTATTCAGGACTTAACCATGTAATGTTTTAGTATGTCGCGATACCTTAATACAGTTTTTATACTCTTTGGCCTGCCGAAATACTGTTTTTCTATACTTTACCATACCAAAATATACTTCTCGTATACTTCTTCATACCTAAATACTGTTTCCATATACTTCGCCATACTAGAATACACTTCTCAGCTACCCAAATACATAGCTTACATACTTAGCCATACTGAAATACAGTTTCCATATACTTCACCCTGCCGAACCCGGTACACACGCATACTATAAGTAGCTTCCTATGTGTAAATACAGATTTTGCAAAGCTTAATAGACATAATTTAGTCGCACAGGGTTTATGTAGAAATGTGTAATATATTGTATCTATACCTAATCTTACATCACCATGGTAAATGAAACTAGTGTATACCCAGTTTATATGTATATAACTTTTGTTTATATAGACTTAGCTATAGACTACCAAAGCTCCATAGCAGTGGAACCTGCCATCATCAGAATAAGATCCAAGGATTCCTCGTGTACTCTGCTTCCTCATCTGCTCATAGATCTCGACGGTAAAGTAACTAACGCAAATGTCGGTGTGTAGAATCAAGTTGGTGAAAAAGTCTGAAAACTCCAAACTAGGTATGCTAGGATTCATTTTGAACCTCGCTTGATTCTGATTAGTGTGGATATCCATTGTACAAAAGGAAGGAGAAATGTAGAAAATTTCGAATGGGATCTTTAACTCTGTACATATAACTTACAGTAACTTGGTAACTTACAAAAAAATCGTTATTATGAAGAATGTCAAGTGCAATGTAGAAAACGCTATATAGGATGTCAAGTGTAGTGTGATCAGGCATATATCACGCTGGCCAAACCAAAGCTCACACCATACGAGCACTTTAGGCTTATGCGTCTGTATAATTATAAATAGGTATGTACATATTCATATATAATATATTGTAGATATTGATATTACATACATGGTACATTATATTTTATGATATATTGTAAGTATAAGAAATCATATCCAGAGCATGTTGAAAAGTAATTATGCACGTCGTCGTCGTCGTCGTCGGCAGCAGGAGCAGTAGAGACTCTCTGGGAGACTCGGAAGAAGAGACCGGTGAGCACTTGATTTTCTCACAGTGACTGCTGCTTAAGACTTGATGTATCTCAAAGCTCTGCAACAAGCATATTTTAGTTCATCAGACTGTGTAGGACTTCCGACTGGTCTATATAAACACAATATAAAATTGTTATATATCTCGTAATGTATATGTAAGGGATTGTATATAAAAGATTTAGAGCTTACATAGACAATATAGCAAAGGAGAAGACGAGTAGACAAATATATACGAATTTAAGGAGAGCAGACAAAAGTGGATATAACTACGCACCTTTTCCATTCCACCACCATTCACCACTACTAACTATACTTTACTTCTATACGGTCTATACATATTTATACTTACTAAAAGGTTTAGGATGATGCCAGTGTTAAATATGTACCGTATTTACGATTAGAATTGTAAATGAACTCCTGGTTCGTTGGTTTGGCTCGTTTTTGGATGGCATGGTTCTGGTTTGAAAACTCTCTCGTCCCATGATCCATCTCTCTCTCTCTCTCTCTCTCTCTCTCTCTCTCTCTCTCTCTTACACTCGATGAAGCTCTCTCGCCAGCATTTTAGCCCAAGTTTCTCTCTGTGTATATATACTTTTCAAAAAGAGGTTACTTCCATTTATCCTTTACAGACGAGTAGTAGAAGAAGAGTTTCTGTTGGAGAGAGAGAGAGAGACGAGAGGAAAAAGGTGGAGGGATAAATGGATGGAAAATAATGGTGCATGCCTGGCAAAAAGCTTGTATTTTAGTATGTACATACGTTGAATAGGTAATATATGTTTTAAGCGTGGAGGGAAAAAAGGCAAAGACAAAGTATGCGGAGATGTTTAAATATAATATTCTTGTATGTAGCTGTATCTATATAGATATATAAATATGTATATGTTGGATGATGAGGATGAGGATGAAAAAATGTGCAGAAACATTTGCATAATCTGGGCGAATGCTTACGTATTGTCCTGGTGATTTCCTCATCTGCTGCTTTTGCTGGTAAGGCTATGCCGCTGTTACTATATATAATACAAGCCAAATCTGAGAGAGTTGAGTCGAGACTTTTCTATAATGTGAAGAAGCTTATTTCTGGGAGAGTTAAGGGTTGTTGTAGTTGGTGGTGGTGGTGGTACGGTTGGCAGATATTTTGATTCTTTTCTTATATAGCCGAGAATGCATTGAATGAATCGGGTTTGGCAGATGGGAAATGGAATACCGGTGGGTTTGGAATACTTCCGAGATCAGTTTGTCTCATATTTCCCATGTATGCTACTATACTTACCTGCGGGGTTTGAGCTCGGAATGTTGGGGGTGGGTGATTAATTTATTTATGTTTGGTTTCTTTTAGAGTTAAGATGTACTTATATGTTCATTGGTTTCATTACTTTATGAATCCAAAATTTTCTCCAAAATACTCTTGTTTACCGCAATTTTGGGACAAGATTCAGTGATTTCAGAGTTGAAGTTCACAACAACAAAGTTGCTAAACCTCATAAAATCATTTCACCCCAACAATCCTGCACTCCCTCACGGTTCAGGTTCCAATTCATCCATTGCTACTGTTCGTAGGGTATAATAGTGAAGCGAGGAGGAAACCACGGCTCGCAAAATCCCAGCACACAAACCGTCTATACCATAGTCACCGTCTATAATTTCCAGAAGGAGCTGCTGTAAGAAGAAGAAGACGAAGATGCTAGTCCTCCCTGACCAAAATATCGCTTTAGCATGGTTGTATAGTAGTAGCAGGGTAGTAGTCGTATCCACACTTACATTCCTCCGATAATTTGTGTTTCCAGTTTTTACCCCATCCACGTACGTTCTTGCTATAAGTTTCCGAGTAGACCGGCCGTATCATTTTTCGAAGAAGAAAAAGAAGAAGAAGATGCTCTCTGCCCATAATAATAAAAAAACAGTTAATAATAATAACAAGTGAAACGAGCTCCTTCTTGTACTTATCGCACTTGACATAAATCATGGTTCGAGCTCTATAAGTAGGGACAGGTTCTGCCGGTGGAACGACAGTAGCAGTTGCAGTTTTTTATCCGAATAAATTCAGGTAGCCTGCACCATTCTTCAGACTAACAGGCCTGGTGTCTGTGTGTGTGTGTGTGAAGGTGTGTTTGCTCTCTCCAGAGCTGCTCATTTGATGGACCTTTAAGCATATCTGTAGTTAATATCAATTGATATTAACTACAGATACTTGTATTAACCGCAGATACTTATACAATAATAAGTATCTGTGAGTACACGTTCCTGTAAGCGAATGTATTAAGTATTTCTTGAAGATATAAAAGTTAACAATCTTTTAAGCATATCTTAAATACCCTATAAACATTCGGTGGACGTGAAAAAAAGCATGAAGGAAGATATGTGAAGGTAGACGGAGAGGACGATGAACATCAGCAACTGAAGAGAGAATAAGAACCCAGAGTTGGGAAATGAATGTACATACTAATCAAGCAAGGACCTATTAACGCCTTCACATTAATATTCATACGGGGGTCCCAAAAAAGTTGAAGAAGCTACATACGAAGAAGAAGAAACCACCAAGACATAGAGAGATCCATCCTTATCAATATCTTTCACACGAATCCTCCATCTCTTTGACTTTGCTTCTGCAATTGCTGCTGCTGTTGTGTATCAAATCGCATGAGAAAATAACCCGCAGTATGTAGGACAGAAGAGTTATAACTCAAGCGTTACTCAATTTTCTATATATGCAACACATCAATTTTCCACATATGCAACTTACACACACCATCATATATCAATATCATTCATACCATTACAATTATCATCAACGTGTGTATCATACCTGTATCATACCAGGCTTGGAATATTGAAAGATCTACATATACATACAGGTAACACTACGACGGAGAGTTCGGGAAAGACAAGTTAAAATGTGGGCGTAGTTGAAGATCCATCATTTATCATAAATGATGCAGATAGCTACTTCACAAGGATGATTACACATTGGAGCAAGCTTTGAGTTTCAAGCTTCAATTGCCTATTAACTCCTGTACACACACACACACACACACAAACACACCAAAGCTAGTATGCACTAGGTGGAACATCAACACACACATATTGGCATTTACACAAACATAGACTTTAAGTCTGTTATTGTAATGAAAAAGATTGTATGAGTTGGTAATGTAATAACGTTGTGTATTGGAATAATAATACGTTGTAGCGCTTAGACATTGTGGATCTTAAACACGTTGTCTGTCTTAAACGTTGTCCATCGAGACCCTAAGCATTGTGTATGTTTTATACATATAGCTTACATCTTAAGCATTGTGTATACCTTAAGCATGGTGTATACTTTAAGCATTGTGTATACCTTAAGCATTGTGTATACCTTAAGCATAGTGTATACCTTAAGCATAGTGTATACCTTAAGCATTGTGTATACCTTAAGCATGGTGTATGTCTTCAACATGGTGCGTAATAAGCTAAACGTTGCATATATGCGTTAAACATGATGTACACCTTAAACATGATATTATACCCTAAACATGGTGTACAGCTTTATATTACAATATTTGTAAATATTGTAGTATAAACTATAACCCGTAAATATTGGAGCACAATAAAAATTCTGGCAGATTCAGTTTAAAGTTGTCTTCGAATGTGGTTTCAACATGGCATACATACCTCTACACATATACAGCATAGTGTTTTATATAACCATAAGGCCTGCGTGGATATACAAAGAGGCCTACCTACTGGTTAAGTATTATGATTGCAATTAAACTCATCTCAGGTGTATCTCAAGTAGCTGGCATCTTTCGCCTAATGCTATCACTCATCCACGTAGGCACAATTAACTGATAGGAAACCAGATTCGGGATCTGTTTCATGTGAGTTTCTCAGGTTGAGCGTGAGTTAATGGGAGTATATAGACTATACGGTGGACAATGAATATCTTACGATTAGCATCGAGGTGGTTCGGCCATATAGCTACACACATATACTTTGTATATCTATAGCTTATACATTCCGCTATAAGGATTAAAGACAATTCAGAGCTACTGAATTTGATCATAACTACCTGTACAGTAGTGCATTAAGAGCGTTAATAAGGAGAGGAAAAAACTTTGGATTACTACTGGCAGAGATGAAAGAGCTGCTTCTTCAAGTTATTGGGAAAAAATCTAATAACTATTTAGATGTAAAAATGCGTGCTCTGCTTAATTCCCCTCAACCTTCATGTGTGTCTTGTCTGACCATGTGTGTTTGTACGTGAGATTGTTGACTATTTTGTTGTTTGTCGTTGCGCTCGTAAATGCTAGAATTTTCATTAATCCTCAATCAAAATTGCCATTAGAATATTTAGAAACCCCAGGACTTTCCAATCATTTTCAAAAAAAATTGTCATTAGAATCATTAAAAACTCCAGAAATTTCCAATAGTTCTCAAAGGAATTGACATTAGAAAGTTCAAGAATTTTCACGATTCATGAACTGTTAAGTTAAAGGAATCAAGTTACAAAGTTTTTACTTAAAGTCCACCGATTAGCTAGTAAATATAAAAATAAAGGATTATTAACCAATAAAGAATATAAATACCCAGCAATAATTATGCCCATCCAATTTTTTACCAACTTCAAGAAATCAGGGATGAACTCCAATCAAAAGGAAATCAAGTTTTGATGAGAAAACGTGAAATTTCCAGGCTTACCCCCTTGGCATTTTAAATGGGGAAATTCCAAAATTTATCAACGCACGCTTGCACCTGCAAATCATGAAGCTACCCTCATATCCCAAGGTGCATGTGGGAGCCCACATGTTTCCACTGACTTTGGCCCAAACAAGTTAATAAGTCCTCCGCATCCGTAGATATATGTGTAACATTCTCGAGAATGAGAAAGGAGATGAGGGTACAGAAGATGGTGATGGGAACTCTCTTGGTGGAGATTCTACTGTAATTCGAACATTTGCAAGTCTTTAATTAATTTTTGCACTGAGGCAAAAAATCCAAAACAAAAAAGGCAAAATAATATAGAAGACAAATATAAACGCAAAAGAGTAGATATATACATTTGTTAATAGAATTCTGGAGTATAGACAATGAAGAATGTCAAAACTAGAAATTCCTCAAGACAACAAGACAAAGAATAGGGAGAGAAGGAGAAGACCAGTGATAGAGTGAGATGATGTGTAATTATACTGTTGAGATTTAAGAATATCACATGATATGAAATGTAATATTGCAAAAATTTCGTTCATTCGCCGCCGACGACGGACGCTTTATCTGCAGCATTTGGCTTAGGCAGTGCGAAACGAGAAAACATCAGGAGAATCAGACATACGGGTGTAATAATTGCAGGAGTGCTACTGAAATTCCTGTGGGTAGGGCAGTTTTATTGTGGATCTCACATACACAAATTCTCATCTTGCTACTCCTGTACCCATGCCTATGTACATAATTATAAAACTGAAAAAAAATCCGCACACATGTTGTGTCTGCCCAGACGCTCGGAAAGAAGCTCATCTATACTTATTACTCAAGTCAGTAGCACACAAAATTTATTAAATGTCCGGACTATGCAATTTTCTTAATCGACTCAACGCTATTTAATTGATACGCTGGGAATTTATACGAATTAATTAAAAAGGAGAGCAAAAGCAGGATGGGCTGAAAATATGAAGCTTCATTTAAATTATAAATTACATGGCATTTTTAAAGAATTTATAGGAACATTGATAGAAAAGGGTGTGAATTATTAAAAAAAAATGCTCCCAAAAACACCTTGAATTCTGACTCTGACATTGTAATTTATAAAATAATTATTTGTACAGAATCTCATATGAACCAATGATAATATTTAGAAATGTTGTCAAATGTTTTAGAGGAATTATGGCGTATTTAATAATTAGAAGCAAAACGGAAATGGTAAACAAAAATGTAAAAACTCGAAATTGTGTAAAGTTGAAAGGAAACACCAAAAATTAGGGATCTAAACAAATTTAAAATATTCAAGTCCGGAAAAATCAATGCCATAAAGGCAATTTCCGTATAATGAAATGCACTAGCGAAATGGGGCAAGTGTACCATGCATTTATAGATTTCAGCTGGAAGAGCCCCTGTATAATTTTATCATTTCACCCCACTAACATACAAGATTACAATTACAAATTCCCCATTGGATTTTCTGAAGAGACGGAAAGCTTTTCCAAGAGCGAGATATATTCAATTCAAGAGCAAAGTTAAGCGTATTATTTAGAAGCCACTTTTAAGGCTCAGAAAACTGTTGGCACATTGATTCCAATTGGGTTATTGAGGAGGAAATTCCTTTTTATTGTATTTAATTTTGTTAATCACAATACGTTTATTGATTTTAAGATGTAAAATTAGTTTCATTCATGTTAGTTTTTGTATCTACTTTGGATTAATTTTTGTATTAATTTTTGTATTAATTTTTGTATTAATTTTTGTATTAATTTTTGTACTAATTTTTGTATTAA
>JAQGAK010003124.1:0-16441 GCA_034696945.1 Lipothrix lubbocki
CACACCAATGTTCAGGCCACTTAAGGGAGCGTACAAGTTTGACGGGTAACTATGGGTGGATTTCTCCACCAGCTGGAGGAGCTATTGGGGCAGGGAAAAAACCACTTGGGAAAAAATCCCTGCCTTGTTGTGAACGATCTAGATTTTCACGGCGAGATTTGAACCCGCGTTCCAATAGCGATTTGGTGCAATGCTCTGGTATTATACATATAACGCATATATATTTGATCCAATCATCCAATGAAATTCAAAATTACCTTGTGCTCTTATATAATTTCCATTGGATTTAACAGACAAGGAAAACGACATGCGATCGAAAACGAAATGTATTTTAGCATGTATTGCCATGGACAATTCATGTATTTTGTATTTTTGTGATCTCGCAAAGTATTTTGTATTTAGACCGCTGGGCGGAATTAAATACATGTTGTATTTTGGCTATTTTGTAATGAGCAAAGTATTTTGTAGTTTGTATTTAGTTTGTGGGTAAAATGTATTTTGTATGTTGTAGTTTGTATTTTGGTTCAATATACTTTGGACAGCTCTGAAAATGAGAGCCGGATCAATCATCAAATAATTTATATTTAAAGAATACAGAATTCATTACTTACCTCTGTAACTGTTAGTTAAATGCTAAATAATAGCATATTTGCACAAGTTAGGAGTCTTGGGATTTGCTTACAGCTGTCCGTGTTTCCATTTTTTGCTTACCCGCGAGAAAGTCAAAAGCTTTCTCGAATATAAATTAAAACGTATAACCCCGAATTATTTGAATTCCTCATCAGTGTTCTTGATAAAATGAGCAAAATGTGAAATCAGCTGTCACGATTAAAGTTCAATGAATTCCTGTTTAGTTTGTTAACAGTCTGTTAATAGTTTGTTGATATAACATCAACCCTAGACTAAACGCTCAAAATTGCACGGAGAAAGGACTTTTAAATTTGGCGGTCCTCGCCATTCTAAGTGCTCCCAGCCCTTTTGCCTTGAATTCTTGGAGATGATGGGGACAAGAGTCAATATTCCTTGACAATTGTGGACCTAAAACTTTCTCGCAGGAAACTTTGCTCAACTTGCAGCAACGATTTCACAGAATTTGTACAAGTTTTAAAACCGTTTCATATTTTGATGACTATAATCGAAGATATTTTTATGTATTATAGTTTTAAAACATTTTGTTATGATAAGCCATAACAATTTGTCCTCAAAAAATTCTTGCATGATAATTAATCCGGAACTAAACTATTATTATTTAACAGCTATTATTATAAAAATTGAAAGCTATTTGTAAGCTTTGGAATAAAAATGAAATATTATACTACTATTTTACGACTTGTTTTGCCTTTAATGGTCGTACTAGATAATGGGATTTAGAAGGTAGTTTACATATAATAGTACCTCTCAAATACAAGACTCCGATTTTGAAAAAAATATTTTGAAATGCTTAAAAAAATTCAAAATTTCATCCGGGACGTCCCGTCCCGATGTCCCGGAGACGGGACACGGGACGGGACAATTTGGGGACAAAAATATTGTCCCCCGATAGATTGGGGACAAAAACGGGACACGAATTTTGTCCCGGAGAATTTCGGGCCGGGACAAATTCTGTTTCGGGACACAAATTTTGTTCCCATTAGAAGCCTTATTCTTTTCCAACCATCTGTGAAATTGATGATCAACTAAGAAGAAATCGACATATAGAATGATTTAAAATTGAGCATATGTACCTGGTTGGAATAATTTTAACTGCTATAAATTTAATTCAACTGAATGTAGAAGTGAAAAGTTTTTATTTTTTTAAATTTTTATACTGAATTAATATTACTCAATTGGTTACTTCACTTACTAAAATTAGTATCGATTTTGTACAAGAACACGCTGGCAGGCCATCGAGTTTTGTTATCCGGATTTCCATTTCTATCCTCAGGAGGGTAACAAACTCATTATATCATCTTCGTCGCCGTCCTCTTCGGGATACTTGTCTCTCCCAACAGGTCCGTAGAAGTAAAATTTGAACGGTTGACAACCAGTCGCATCTCGAAATATAAATATAATTTTCTATAATAAGAGCCTTATTCATGAAAATTTTAAACAAAACTTTAAGAATAAATATTGTAATTACAATATATAAATACAGTGTACGCATAATAATTTACAAAATTTAAATGCATATCAATCAGATTTCTAAAACACGCTTACAAAATAAACATTTACAATACAAAATTTCTTGTCTAAAACCCAGAAAAAGTAATAAAGTTTATACTACAAAGCTTCCAGTGTGCCTCTCCGTCGGTAATCAATAATGATCTGCTTGGTGTAGTGACTAACGGAGGTTGCAGGACCGCAGTGTCCTGAAATGCTCCATGCTGCCTATACAAATGCCTTCAGCCATCCTGAGCGACAATCTTCCTTTGACATTTGAGCTGTCGAAAGTGCTAACAACTACAAACAGTTATTGTACACAATATAAGTAACCATTATAATTATTTACAAATTATTGTGCAAATTATATTAATGTTCAAACTTTCGAATTTATTAGCTAAATGTAAAAACATAAAATGATCTTACAGTTTAGTACATTTAAAAGAAACAAGGTTGTTAACATTTGGGAAATAAAGCTTGTATTGGTGAGAAATAAATTATCGCTCATATTTAGGTTGGCTGCGATAAGTTTATTATAGAACAGGCATCCCCACTTTGGGGACCGCGGTCCACAAGTCGACCGCGTCTTCTTTTCAAGTGGACCGCGTGAAACTACTTCCAAAATAATTTACACTGGATATAATCACCTTATTCTTGAAAAAGATCATAAGTGCACAATTTTAAAATATAATAAACCTAGCTTAAATGCAACAAGTCCTTAAAACTTATTTATATCTTAAAAATCCTCTTTTTAGTTGTTAGGTATATGTATATATTTGGAATCACCTATCTTGTTAAGCAACACAAGTCAAATGGTCTTCATAGTTTTTAGGGCAGCGCATCTTAAGCTCAAGCTGCAGCGCCCTAATAATCTACCCCGTGGTGTCTGTGTGTCCGTGCGTCCTGTAACACGATAACTACAACACCCGTTATCGGATTCACTTACAAGGTGGTACACATAGTATTTTGGCAAATGCTATGGACAGGTTTATTAGTGAAAGGAATCGGCCGGGTAGCTTCAGGGTTACCCGAGTTTTTACAACTAATTTGTTTAAATTCGCCAAAAATATGTAATGTTTGCCAAACTTTTAACCTGACCCAAAGATTTCGGTAAAGACTGAAGAAGTCCCGATTAAAATACTTCTATTTTGCTACAGCTGCGCTACCCTTCGCATACCGCCCCTTTGCAGGGCGACCGAAATCGTCGCGAAGCGGTGATGTTAAACATATGGTGTTTACAAATTGAAAAGCAGAATTCTAAAGCTGATTACATTCTGAATAACAAGTTCGATTTATTCGTCAAATGCTAATTTCTGCTGTATATTGTAAAACGCTAGCCATGATAATTCCAAGTTTTGAATAAAACGAATCTGTGGTTTTCTTATTTTACCCAAAAGCAGAATTATTTTACGAAAAAATTCCTTATTGTGACATTTCAAAATATAAATTTAACTGGATGGCGCTGAAACAAATTCTCTTTGCACAAACGAATCGCGTAGCTAAAGAGCAAAAAAAATGCAATGTTTGTGCAACAAAGTGCACAATTCGGGGCAAATATTTATTTTAAATTGTAAACCTTTTAAACTAATACATACTGCGCGAATTGTGAACAAATTCTGAATTGTCGAACTATTTCACCTTTTAAAAAATTATGCAAATACATAATAAGATTCGTGTCCCATTGTTAAATTTGTAAAGCGTTCTGTACGGAATTTTTATAAGTTTTAGCAAAAGATACTAAAGAGCCCGCGGTGAGCTCTAGATTCGAAAAGTGGACCTTCGGGTCTGAACAAGTGGGGAAGCCTGTTATAGAAGTACCAATATTTGAAAATATGATTGCAAAAAGATAGTGTTACATTTTTATGTTGTCAGTAACATTTACTATCAGAAACATTGTTATGAAATTTTCAGTCGTTGCATTCCTTTAAGTAATGTTCTCAAAACTTTGCGCGCATGAGTCAATGAAGTTAATAAATATTTAGAGGTACAATGAACTTACATTATGTTTCGAAATCAAGGACACGTATCAATTTTTCCACAATGCCACAAATACCTGTGTAATAATTACAATGTGATGAAAAAGTAAATTATCCTATGACCGATATTATTGTTTATGCATTTAGGTAGTTCTTTTATCTTTGAAATTTTTCTCAAGAATTTCAAAATTTTTACCTGAAAATAGTGTAGCAACTACACAAGATCAAATAGTGTACCCTGAAAACCATAATTTCTGATGGAATTTTGGTGACAAGGTTCGCGTCTTCTCTTCTGCATTGCTTTGTGATATAAAATGAATGTATGAATACATCAATCAACTATGGTTTGACCAACTTTTCTTTGGTTTTGGTGTATTTATTTTAACTGCATTTATATTTAATTTATCAATTCTTCATATTTGTTTATTTATTGAATCAGAAACATCGTTTATTGATACAACGTCTGCATAATTGAGCACCAGAGCAAGATAATTTAATAAAATGTAATTCAATACGATTCAATACAAGTAATCAATAATGTACAATGTACATATTATTTATTTTTAAGTTATATGTATTATTGGTTTTATATAAAAAAGTCATGTTTCCATAAATTATAACATTTTGCACACGCTACCAAAGTATTGATAGAAACATTATGCATAAAAATGAATCAAATAATTGCATGTTATGCCTTATTTTCTGATTGAATATTGATTCTTTAAGCAATGTCAATAGTTCAAATGCAATTAAGATAATGTGCTCGTTAGCATTCACAGATGATCGTATAAAAAATACTTTATAATAAAAAATAACGTTTCTCCGACGATTTACAAGCGGATTTACTACAACTACGAGGAAAATCATTTTCAGAGAAATATTTTAGCATTCAATAACAAAGTTTCTCACAGTGTGGACTTAGATCAAATCTAAACACAATAATAATTAATTGTTTATTTACAAGTTACTAACAATACAACAACCATTTTGTCAATCATAATTTTCAATCATGTAAGCGCATAAAATGTTCTTAATACTTAATTGTATTTTTTCATATGTATTACGTCATTAGTGGAATAATAATATATTAAAAAACGGTAAATTCTCAACGTAATGTATGAAAGAGTTATAAAGTAATTGTGTCAATTTTATTCAATGGTATTTTAGGTGGAAATCTGGGTTATTATTTGCAATAGTATTTGCATTTATTACCGTTGAAACTTCCTCTCAAAGAAGTTCGTATGGCGAACCTTGCAACAAGACTCGACGCTGTGAAAGCAAAGCTTGGTTGAATTGTTTCAATGGAACCTGCGGATGTATGAAACAAGATGAGATGTTGTACGAACCGGAGACTGGGGAATGTGCTTCCAAGGCTGGCGAGCGATGCAAATACGGATGGGAGGATCCAGATGGCAATTCGGTATTTGAAGTTGCACCCTGCGTAGCAAACGCTGTTTGTAGTGCTGATGGCTACTGTGCATGCGGAGAGAATTTGTACGAAAATACTAACGGCACTTGTAGTTCCAAAGGGAGATATTCGGAGTCCTGCAGTGACCAAGCGCCATGCTCTGAAACAAATGGATTGACTTGCGTCGAAGGTACTTGCCAATGCAACAACCAGTCAGAATGGGACGTTGTCTGCGTTGGACTGGCTGGTCAGTTGTGCGTAGCCGGGGTTTGCACAACCCATGCCACGTGTAACAATGGTATCTGCAATTGTAAAGACAACTCCTTCCGAAATTTTGAAGACAAGTGCGAGCCAAAACGTGACGCCGGTGGGATCTGTACGTCTAACAATCATTGTCTTCAACTAGCAAACCAAGAACTAAAGTGTGTTCGGGGGGTGTGCGATTGTGACCCGATCAATTCAATTTTTGGGACAGCACTAAGACATGATTGCGGCAGTGAATTTACAAGATTTGGGTCCGATATAAATACACAATGCTTGGGAAAAGTTGGAAACCAATGTATTAACGGTTATTGCGCTCGTGGAGCATATTGCAGTTATTATCGTCAATCCTGTCAGTATGATTATTATAATAATTACAATCGTAATTATGGTCGCATAGAAGAATACACGGGTACTTGCAGTTGTTTACCAGAGTACCACGCATCCCGATCGGGCACTTGTGGGAAATCACTTGGAGCTAATTGTGAATCGAACGCTGATTGCATTGAAGGTCTGGTGTGCAGTGGGACGTGCAGCTGTCGATACGAAAGCCAAACATTTGATTCAACGGTAAAATCATGTAGGAGTCCCGTCGGCGGTCCGTGTGATGATCTAACAAGGTGTACAGATGGCGCGGATTGTGTGAGTATTGGCAGTAACTCATCCCGAGGAAATTGTAAATGCAAGTCAACGTATGTTGAAGCCGCAGGCGGTACTTGTCAGCTGAAATTTGGAATGCCGTGCAGTCAGTCGACTTGTGACACATTAGCGGGACTAAAATGCATTGCTGGGACCTGCCAGTGTAAAGATTTTCAGCAATACAATGAAGAACAGCAGCAATGCATGGGGCTGGTTGGAGCCAAATGTCATTTAAACGTGAAGAATCAATGTGTTGAGAATACTCAGTGTGTAAAAGCCCGAGGAGAAATTGATTCTGGACGATGTACTTGCTCTGACGGGTTTGTAATCAATGGTAACTACACCTGCGAGGAAGAGGGCGCTAGCACTCCTTCGGTTTAATTTTTAATTAGTACGTTATCCTGCATAAATTATTCGAATTATTCGAACAACAGAAAATCAATTTAATATATAGTTATAATGTGAACTAAATTCTTATTTAAAATCCGTAACACTTTATCAACAAATTAGTAATAATACTGGTATAAATCAAAATAGATTTTGAATTAAACAAAATCGGTGGAAAATAAATAAATTGGAATGAAAACATGTACACATATCTATATTAATCTAGGATAAAAACAAATCCATAAATGATTTTCGTCACAATAAATTGTTCGTACACGTTAACGTACCTATTTACGCAAGTATGCTGACGTATATATATTTGATTCCACGTATAAATAAATACTATTGCTGCAAATCCTGGAGACATGAATGGCTTGCTTTTTGTGTTGAGGAATCTCGTTTTGAGGTAAATCTTCGCAGCTCAGATTTGTCACATCACAAAAAATCAGCTTTATTCACGATATTATTTGCAACCTGCAAGTTATGTTGACAACAACTAGCTAATATGTATGTTGTAAAATGCTAGATAATTTTTTATGTAATGAAGACGACTCTTCCAAGTTTCTGTAATATAAGAATTCAATAGGAATGCAAGCATTGGCTCATCCAAAGTTGCAATACATGCAAAAGATCTTTTCTTTCGTTATCAAGAGATTGTGATAATTTAATGCATACATGTTCAAAATTTCCATGTACTTTTCTATTACAGTCACAGTCACTAAGAAGAAATACATATTAGTGCATTTACAGTTTTCCAAGAAAGGTGCATAATAAAAATACAATACAAAACGGTATATTTCATTTCGCAGAGATTGCAAACTTAACGTACAATTTAATATGATGTACATATATTTTGTTACTAAATACCTTGTTTACAATTTTTCATTGATTTCATTATAATCTTTGAAACTTTGGGGTGAGCCAAAGATTTTTTATAAACATAGTTAACAACCACACTCAATATTTTATTACTTCTTTAGGTCTAATTTCTAAAATCTTATGGTAGTAAATAGTTGCAAAAGTTGATAATTAATTTATTTTACAATACGTCAATACCCCTGCTACGTGCATTCTCAAATGTATAGCCAAACTGGAAAAGGTTGAAGTTCGAAAATCACAAATATGACAACAAAACGGTTTAACATCCCCATGAACTTCCAAATGTTTATAGATAAGCTTTCCACTTGGATTTGTAAAACCACAATAATTACATTTGTAAATTTGTGGTTTTACCTTCTTTCGTTGTTTAGACATGCTGGGGATAGGAACTTGATTTGTGGGATTAGCATTTTCCAAATTGATCTTCCCTTTAGTTGATCTGGTTGACAATCTTGATTTTTGCTGTTGAGCTTCCTTGTGGGCTAATGATTCTTCATCACTTACTAGATCAACAATGTCAGGAGAGTTTTCTGATGTTTCAGTTGACTTCGTATGGACTTCTTTCATGATCGTACTATTTTTGGTCATACCTCTTGTCCTTTTCCGAGCCATAATTGCTGTCAAAAGGTTCGCATCTTGTCTCCTGTGCTTTCGTTTTTTACTTCAAAATTAATAAATTAAACATTAACCAACAAATTGGAGTATCAATTTTTTGCAGACGTTAAAGTTTACTTTTTAAATTTTTCACCTGTTTATGTTATTCCCCGGATAAACTTTTAATATTCCAGTTTTGCCTGATTTTGATTGGGTTTCCTCGTTGATAGCATTATTTCCGGTCAAAGCTCTGGTCCTTTTTCGAGCCATAATTGCAGTCACAAGGTTCGCGGCTTGTATCCTGCGCTTTCGCTTTCTACCGCAAAATTAATAAATCGTTCAACCATGTATTTAAAACTAGTGTTTTAGATTAATTTTTTAGAATTGTGCATTTTATTGAATAATACATATTTACAAAACTTAATTAATTTTTCACCTGTTTATGCGCACTGGATGATCCATAGCCTTGTGACGCTGCTGTGATTGGATGGTACAAAACACGAGATCACAACCGGTTTCAGAACACGGAATGACATCAGATCCAGCAATTCGAGTGCTCGCATGAACTCCGATATGAGAAACTTGAGCTGCGGTGTAGCTACATTTGTCACATTTATAAGGCCGTTCTTTGGTGTGGATTCGGATGTGATTCTCCAGATTCGGTACTTGGTCAAACACTTTGCCGCATAAGTTGCAAGGGTAGTACTTCCACATTGTGTCTGAAAATATACAATTAGGAGAGTTAGAATTTAGCCTTGAAAAATTATACCTAATTTAGTAACTAACCTAACTTTGTTAATTTTACCAAATTCTGACCCGCGAAGTAAGTTTAACGTTTGTTAAGGCAGACATTCAGTTAATAAGAAATAATAGGCTACTTCAATGTTCTGATAAGTATCTTACTAGGTGAATATAATTTGTTATTATTTTTCCAACTCATTAATTATTCTGTATTAATTTTGTATTGTGTAATTTTTATTTGAAAAATATTTTTCGTACAAAGACAACTAATTTAGATTTAAACAGTCCAGTTCTTACATGGAGTTGTTTTTGCAGACTCTAACCACGGGCCACGGCGTGCTGCTTTCTTACTGTTGGACATTATGCTTTTATTTATTTTTAATTTATTTTATTACAGCAGCCACACTACAGGAGCGGTGAAATTTCCCAGAAAAATATTTTTACTGTGATCACAAAAAAAAATTATTTTTATACTTTTATTACTTGTCTTCCCACCTTTTACGCATTCTTTCCCAAATCTTACTTAAACTGGAGACACTGAAGTAAAATTTGTAAGTAAACTGTTGTCCTTAAAAGTTGTACCTTGACTGAATAATCTGCGGGCTTGATCTGCTAATAGCCACGATTTTGTGACTGTTTCCTTTCTATTTACCTGAATTCCTATGAATTGCGTTACCTTTTAGGCCGGAAGGCTCACTGCGGGAGATGTAAACAATCTACTTATCATATGTTCGTTCTTCCGAATGGGTCTAAACATTCTCGGACTATAAACGTGAAGGTATGCTTATGTATGTTACGGCTTGAGGCCTTTATAAAATGAATGTGGCATGTAAAATCGTGTTATTTGTACTTAATTCGTTTAAAGCAAAGACAAAGTTATTTCAATTTTATCCTATCAAGGACATGTACATACATAACAGAATACATTCTTTTCAGATTTTCAAATTAGTTAATCTGCACTAAATATACACATATTATATAATTATGTAATAATAATTTATTTCATATTGCAACGTTATCAATACTGAAATTAGTGATATTTATTATTTTGATAATCGTTTACTCTCGTTCATGTTCGGTAATTGTGCCATCTTGGAATATTATCAGTCGCATCGGCAGGACCCTATTAATAATAAAAATATTAATACTTAATAAAAATATTCAATTATTAATTAAATACAGCGATGGAGATTTAAACAATTTATAGAATTTACGTAAAAATACAGAACTTTCGAAGAAATGTATAGAATTTTACTGCATTATATTTCCTTATTTCATACACCCGCCCAGAACATTCGTGCTCATACGCCGTGTGTTGTTGGAGCTGCTGTTGCTTGCGGCGGCAGCCCTCTGACTTTCTTCGAATCGCAAATGCTTCTTGACATTGATGGACATCGAACCATGGCAACCTCCACCATGGCCGTGACACAATATGGATTTGCTCGCCGGACTAGTAGCACCAGTAGAATTAGCGCCTGGACTGGATTTTGAAACAGTCTCAAAATGTTTTCGTCTGTTCCCACCAGCGGAATCTTCAGTTTTTGTAGAATTTTGTTCCAAAGGCAGTTGTCCAAGGCTTAAAGCTTGACGAGCGGATTCGATAGTGAATCCAATTTTAGCTGCTCTACTAGCTTTCTTTTTACCAGCATTTTCTAATTTTGATGTTAAAGACTCCAGCTTTGCTCCACCAGCCTCCTTGTTCTTCATCTGAGAATTAATAATATTATTCGCATTCGACTCATTCGCAATTGCTTTGAGTTTTGAGAAAAACTGTGGAGAGATTGAGGAATAAAATGCTGGCTCCAATTTGTTTTTGCCCGATTTATTACTATTCTGATTCTGATTGGAGTCTTTTTCCACTTGCTTTGAGTCGCAAATTTTCTTTTTGGATTTAGATTTCTTTGCAAGCAACTGCTTTGACTTTTTCACTCCCGTCTTCTTCAAATTCACTTGACTTCTGCTCTGCTTTGTACTCGCAATACTCTCGTTCTTCGAGGAGCTTGAGCGAAGTTTGGCGGATGAAGATCTGTCTTTGATTCTTGCACGGGAAATTTCAGAAATTGTACTGGATCTGGATCGAATTCTTCCAACTTTCGATGCCATTTTTTGTTTGTTTCGAGATGCCCGAGATTTAACAGCGGTAATTGATTTGGTCGACGCAGCAATTTTAGCGGTTCCAAGATTATTATCGTCGGGTACGTCGGTCTTTGTTGAACTTTTGATTGATAAACTCTGCGATCTTCTATTGGATAGCAGTTTGGCGGGTTTATTTTGCATCTTTTTATTTATGGTTTCCGATGCAGAACTGTGCTTTTTGTCCGCTTTTCCTTTGGTTTCAGTTTTATTGGCAGAACTTTTCGACTTTTTTTCCCTCGTTGCAGAAGAGGTTTTTCGGCGGCTTTTCGTTCGAACCGGACCTAGTCCGTCATTGTCGTTGACGATTTTTCCGCTAGGGGTCATGTTCAATTCTTTGTCCAGGACGGCCAGACTGGTGTTGAATATGTTGAAATAGTGAGCTGCTGATGATGCTGCCATTTTAATTGTTTAGAGTTGTTTGTAAATTAGTAAACAATAGCGTGTAAATGTGAAGTAATTAAATTCAATATTATTAGCGTATTGTAGATTTTAAGGTTCGTTGAATGATTACGTTTTCATTCATTGTTTTATTTTAATTCGGATATTCTTAAATATAGCCTAATTTAGTGCAATTTTGTATGAAAATTAATTTAAGAAACCATTTATTGCATTTGTTAAAGTTGATTTTATTTTCTGTTTTTTCATCTGATGGTTCAAATTCTAGTCTCCGAGGATTTTTATGTATCAAGTTCCAATTTCTAAAGTAACACAAAAGCTAAAACCGGACAATATTAGCAGAATGAAAGAGTTTAAATTAATTAAAATAGCTAAAAATAATGTTTATTCTTAACACTTCATTAACTTTTAGGAAAATTTTGCGTCGGAGAAATGCGAGGTAGATATTCTTGTTGGAGTCGGAATTAGCGCGAAGAATTTGAAATTTAACCTAAGGAATAAAAGCAACAAAATAAAATAAGTATTTTTTGTATGTTTTTTTATCACTCATTTTGTTTGGAATATTTCTCTAAGTTCCATAAGTTCTTTTATTTTAATAATAATATTGTGAATATGTTATTATCGAATTTGAATATTGCAGCAAGTGTGTTTATACAATTTGATTAATATATACGATTACGAATAAATTTTACAACTAGCACTTCCTCAAAGATGCAAGGTAAGGTGGGTGTAATTGTTTATTTTGTATAAAATTATACTTAAAATTCATTCATGATGATAACACGGATTACGTGGAAAATAATAATGAAACTTTATTGAGTACACGCAACGTT
This sequence comes from Lipothrix lubbocki, assembly GCA_034696945.1. Lineage (NCBI taxonomy): Eukaryota > Metazoa > Arthropoda > Collembola > Symphypleona > Sminthuridae > Lipothrix > Lipothrix lubbocki. Next base: position 12,390 of record JAQGAK010003124.1, read on the forward strand.
TCAAGAACAGTCAGTTCTCTTCGTCAGGCGAATTACGACTGTATACTTAAAATATTTTTTTTCAATATAATTTATTTTTAACAATTCGACTTTACGGTATTAAAAATTTCATTATCAATATTGCAATAAAAATTTAATTATTACGTTGCAGATGCGATGCCAAAAATAAAACTATTTTCATGGGGAGCTAACACTAACGGTCAGCTGGGTCATGACCTTTCTTCGGAGCAAATCTCTCGTCCGACAGAAATAAAAAATGAACTATTGGCATCTTTAATTCAATCCTGCCAGCCCGATTCGCAGATTTTAATCCATGGTGGAGGAACTCAAGTGATGATTTACATCCCGGAGAAACAGACATTATTGCATCTTGGTGTGAAGTCTGCCCTTCTCCGAAATCACCCTCCATCAAGCATCTTCCACCCGAAAATAGTTTCAAAAAATTTACGAATATCCACAGTGTCGTGTGGGTGGGAATTCAACCTCGTCCTTGCTTCTGACAATCAAGTTTATTCCTTTGGGGAAAATAAATTTGGTCAACTAGGTCGCTCCTCCGATCCAGCGGAATTTCTTCCAATCCCGAACTTTCGAGCGAAAAAAGTATCTGCCGGATTACGACACGCCGCTGGAATTTCAACTTCAGGGCACATTTACGTCTGGGGCGACAATTCCAAATCACAGATCGGTCTGGGAACCGAAAATAAAATTATTTCCGTCCCTACACAAATTTCCCAAGTGCAATTTTTGGATGTGAAATGTGGGAAATCTTTTATTTTAGCTTTAGACACAGGCGGGTCATTTTGGGGCTGTGGGTCGAATAAATTCGGACAACTGGGTCACGGCCACCCATTGTTTTTACCTAAATTAACTAAATTAAATATTAATTTACCGTCCAAAGTACAAAAGTTTGAATGTGGTTGGACTCATGTTCTTGTTTTATTAGAGAATTCTAGATTAATGTCCTGGGGAAGGAATATTTTCAGTCAGTTAGGAATTTCCATTGAGAAAGACATTGCCGAGGAACCTTGTTATGTCCAAGGGATTCATGAACCCGTGAAAGATTTTGTTTGTGGTTCGGAACATAATTTGGTTTTAAGCTGTACAGGGAATCTTTACGCTTGGGGATGGAACGAGCATGAGAATTGTGGGGTCAAATCTTCTCGTGTCAGTTTTTGTGAGCACTCCGGTGTTAAACTTTGTGAAGATTGTGTTTTAACGCCGACTATCGTCGGCATCCACGAGAGTGTTGTTTCTATTGGATGTGGAAATGGCAATGGATTTGCTATTTGTCAATAATTATTTAAAAGGTGTTGATGATCCACCTGATAATTATTAATGCGAAGTTAATTAATATTTTATGGTTATTACTGCATTGCAACTAATTATGTGACTTATTGCTCAATAATAATGACTTTTTTCCAATGTTTGCCATGAAAACCTTGCAACTCTACCGGGAATCAATAAATCAACAATTTGATCGATAAATTTGTGAATGCATTTTCTTACAGTTTTATATTAGAGCACGAGCTTATATTAGAAACAGAGCGGACTTTGCTTGTTCATCTATCACTTTAACAAAAACATTATTTAAAAAATTCTCGTTTCCGTCCTCTGTGTGTGTGACAACGTGACAAGAAACACCTGACCTGACCAGCTCAAAATTGCAGCCAGTTCGTCAATTTACTTGGCGACGTGGCGAGAGAAAGGGAACGAGACGAAGAAAGGAAAAAAAGAATTTGGCTGACTGGGCTGATTCATGTTAATTGATCGACTCCTAATTAATATCACAACTCTAGTATTTATAATTTAAAAAATTAAAATGACCATCATCTTCAACTTGCAAGGCATGGTGGAGCAAGCTTGCCAGAATCCGTATACTCGGATCGGCAAGGAGGTCTGTCCAGCCCAAGTGACTCTAGTGTGGAAGGAAGTCTCGAAGTTCATCCAGGATCAATTGTGCCTTGGACGAGGGGTCCGCATTCCAAATCTTCTTAAAATCACTTACAAGCTGCACAAGAGCGAGATCGGCCAGAAAAACGTGATTGTTAATAGGATTCCCGTAATGATGATTTCAGTGGATTTGGCCAAGAAGTATTACATCACTTATAAAAAACCGACCTTCAATCTCGACGTAAGGTTTTATTGCAACACAAGCATTATTCTAATATCAATAAAATTTAATTGAAGGATAATTTTATTTTCATTTATATATTAATTTTAATTATTTTATTTTTTATATTTGTAGTTGCCTGAAGTCCCGCTGAACTTATCAACTCTGGCAGTCAACACTTGCCTTCCGCGCAGCACCGTTGAGACTTGTGTCCAGGAAGTTATTCAGGTAATTTAGGACGATCATAGTCAGATTTTACGTCCTTTATTTTCTTTAAAAAAGGCTTGACAGGATATTATTAATTTAGTATCATTTCTGCTCCTAATAATTCCAGGCTTACCATCGCGCGCTTGTCCTGGACAACCACGTTGAGTTCCACTTGTGCGGGATCGGCCGTCTGGTGGTGGAATGTCGAAATTCGTACTCAGCCTTCTGCACTGATTTCATGAATAAATATGAGTTCGAGCGCCCGCGCAATAAGGACAAAGCGTGTGCTTACTGATTTGGTTTGGACTTGAGACGTCAAGACCAGTCAAGATTTATGATGAAAAATGTAAAATGCAAGGACAAATTACCATAAACTAAAATGTGTGTAATGTAATTCCAACAGGAATTTCCAATATCTAATTACAATTAATTTCATTTAAAAAAGTATGTGAGAAATCATGAAATCGGAATAAAATCGAAATAAAACACATTTTAAAAATTCATTATTTTTTCCTTGTGTTGTGTATTTTAAATAGCATTTACTAGTCAAAATAATATTTATTGACAATATTATTATGAGGCAAAATTTTTTAAGTCCTCCCTCCACATCAAATTAAAATGCACCTTGAACCTCCAGCGCCATTTCAACAAGCCTTCTCAGCGCCATCGGACTAGCAGACGTTTCCCGCCTCAGCTTCTCTTGCATGAAGCGAATCGTCTGGGAAAAAGTTAATTCTTCAATCTTGGCCACTTCTTCTCCGTCCTCCCGCAGAACGTTCTTTTGAATCTCCATGACCTCCGCGGGTGGCAGAGGAATTCCGAGTTGCATCGGAATGGCGAAGGTCATGTAGAGGAAACCAGGGATGAAAAGTGAATGGAACCCGTCGATTAAGCTGCCTCTAGTGAATCCGGCAGGGACTTTGTAGTTTATCCCATTTAAAAAGCCAACAAAGCTGTCGAAATAAATATTGAGCACTTGAACTAAATGCTGCCTCCGGAATTCGGTGGTGGTGCTGGTGAACATAAAATACACCAGATCATCGTAAATATTGCTGCGACGAGTCATCTGGAAGTCCACGAACTTCACGGAGATATCGTCAGAGGAATTCTGTTTCACCAAAATATTATTCATCCAGAGGTCACCATGGGCGATTGTTGGGAACATCTTCACATCTGTCAGGTCCATCGTTGTGTTCACCATTTTTCCGAATTGATCCACCGGCAAATTTTCAAATTTGGCCACTTGCGCTCCAATCTTTTGGTCCTGCTCCTTGATGAGCCCGCAAATCATTTGGTAAATTGGTTGAAGGTAGGGCCCTCTGAGATGATAATAATCCTTAAGGAAGAAATTGTTTACTCCGAGCAGCGGGTATTTCTCATCAAAGTATTTTCCGCCTTTTTCTTCAAGGAAGTAATAACCCGCGGCGTGAAATTCCCCCAGAACTCTCAGAATTTCCGAAACTTGTTGGAGGTTGAGACCTTGAAATTTATCCAGCATTTCGTACCCAGCCGGTCGTAGGTCCTCCAATGTAATGTAATCTTGGTCGTCATCGTTGAATCCCGCGAAGTACTTTGCTGTTGGAAGAGAGTATGGTTTGGGGATCGATGCCTCAATTTCCGGCGCTAAAGTTTTGTACCATTGATTTTCCACCCGAAAGAAAAGCGCGCCAAGCGGCGGCGCTCGGTCGTCGTCTGAGCTGCTGCTACCTAAATTGTTAATTTGCTTAAAATACTA